>JABSTB010000105.1:0-89710 GCA_013756995.1 Neonectria neomacrospora
TGTCAAACCATAGGATAACCTTAAGGCCGGCATTCCGGCGCTGGAGTCGGAGTTCGGGCTGCTGCCGGGGACCCTGACAAGCCCCGGATAGGCAGGCCTGATCGGGACTGCCTGACCCCCGGGCCCCGGGTCCGTCAGACCGCCGGGACAGGACCCCAACAGCCCATCGGACCCGGGCCCGGGCTCCGGGACTGACCATCGGACCCCTCAATGACCTGATGAACCTCATGTCGCCCTAACAGGACCTCTTGGTCCCGGGCCGGCCTCTGACCGCGGCTAGGTCTATAAGACCGATCCGTGAGGCCCTCATTACATAGAAATCAAGAGCTTCTTTCCACATCTGATCCCCATTACTAGCTGCAATAAGAGGTTTCAGGACTGGCCCGAGATTGAAGATCAATACTTTCTTATTGAACAGGCCCAGGCTCACCACCGTGGCCTTCTTGTTGATGAAGAAGGCGCTGCTGCCGCACAGGCGCGATTGGACGAAGTGACGCCATCGTCGCCGTGTTGGTCGTTTAGTAATAAGAGGTTCTAATAGAGGCTGCTTCGAGTTTTAGAAAGCTCGTTGCAACTGTAACGGCCGATATCTTAATTTCTTATATGACTATGTTTTCGGTAGTTACATGTTGTCGTACACAATATTATTCCTGAGACAAGACACCGTGAGAACGTCTCTTCTCTTCCGCAAATATTACACCAGACGTCCTACAAAACCAGGTGTCAGACTTTAGTTATCAGGTCTTATTTCACAACATCTTTCCCACAGCCAAGGTAGAGGTTCCGTTCTGGAAATTGATCCGATTGCAACACTGCCTGATTTGTCCATTCCCCGAAGGAAGATTTAAGCACCGCCCCAATCGAGTAATTGAGGGTTGCTCAACCTGATTGATAACTTCGTCGTAGTTTTCTTACCATGCCACCTGTGATAGGTGGATTGTTTTATCCCGCTTGGGGCAATGCCGGGTTTAGCGGGGGAAGCTGTAGTACCGATGGGCTGTTGAGCTAGTAGATTGACATCGGTTTGGTACTCGGGGTAAGCAGAAATGATCGCCACGGGGTAACGGGGTAGATGAAGGCAGTGAAATCACACCACGTAGTTTCTGGCTCCAGAGATGGGATACATGAGTTCCGAGGCCTACACACGCGCCACATCATTGGTGCTTTTGAAACGTATCGCCTCCGAAATCCGTTGATAGTTCTTGCGGTTCAAATGTGGTAAATCCGAATGTAGCTATAGACAACAAAACTGACATTCCAATTGCTTCTGATTTTTTCGAGCACATGTATGAAGATGTGATAGTAGAACCGGCCCTGTTTGCATTAATCTGTATTCTAAATTCTGGCAAATGCCAAAACACATATGCCACTCCTTAGTCTAACAAAATGTCTTCACACTTCGACTCCTCAAATCGGGAATATCAAGCTTAACCCATGTAAGCTTATTTACCATATTAAGAAATGAGCCAGGCACCTTTGCATCTAGCCAACCACATTCGAAAGGGATGAGACCGGACCTGCCTTGGCAAAACTCCTCGAATCGGCATTATTGACGAGGATTTCCGTACGCCGTAGCGTGGTGGCCCCTTGATGTGTGCCGCAACGTTGCACGGAGCGGTTGCCTATTTGGGGGGAAACACGTTTCGATGAGTGTAGCATTCGGGCTTCCGCTTCCGAATTTCCACTTGCAGCGCTGGTTGGGGCTTCATTTGACCGACTTTCACAATTTCAGACCTCTCTCGGTCTCGGTGAATTATCCTCGCACGAGGTGTTTGATGCGTGTGCAAGGATTCTTTTGGAGGGGTGCCGACGACTCGAGCACCATGAAGGCTTTCAACTCGGGATAGGCGTAAGGGTATATAATGCTCATCTATATCCTCGACTAGAACTTCTATAAGACATCGACAATCAATTCACCAAACCATTAAGCAATACCGACTTCTATCTATTGCAAAAATGAAGTACTCCGCTGCTCTGCTTCTTTCTGGCCTGACTGGTGTCTTTGCCGTCACCACGACCCTGCCTAAGTCTTCTGGAGTATCCTCCGTCTCAACCGCAATTCCCGTCGCAACCTCCTACGATGGTGGCATGAAACGATTTGAGAGAAACCGTAAGTCACCTTCGAATACGCTTTCCGAAGCCTACAATTGTTGATCAAACAATAGCCAAGGTGTGCCAGGAGCAAACCGAGACCGGGGAGAAGGATGCCATGTTTATCCTGGAGGGTGGCGCAACTCTCTCCAATGTAATCATCGGTAGCACTCAAGCTGAGGGTGTACACTGCAAAGGAACTTGGTAAGAACCCCCACTAGTCTGGGCAACCTCAACAACCGACTGACAGATCAGCACCCTCAACAACGTCTGGTGGTCGGATGTCTGCGAAGACGCTGCCACCTTCAAACAATCCAGCGGGACGTCCTACGTTAACGGTGGAGGCGCATTTTCGGCCTCGGACAAGATTTTGCAGGCAAGTATTTGGCGTCTATGGTGCCTCCTGGGGTATCTCTGACGTTCTCGAGACGTCTCTGATGTTCTGACATATCAAGATATTGTGCTAATTGGCATCAACTAGTTCAATGGTCGCGGAACGCTGCGCATCAAGGGATTCTACGCTGAAAACTACGGGAAGCTCGTCCGCAGCTGTGGCAACTGCTCTGGCAATGGCGGTCCACGAAACATTGTTATTGAGGACTCTGTCGCCGTCGATGGCGGCGTGCTCTGCGGCATCAACACGAACTATGGAGATACTTGCAAGATCTCCAACACTTGCCAGGACGATGGAAAGTCCTGTGATCGCTACACGGGCAATGATACCGGGGCCGAGCCAACTAAGATTGGATCCGGGCCTGACGGAACCTACTGTACTGTTACCGGCCTGACAACCAACTGCTAAGCATCAGGACAATCTTGTTCTTGGGACTAAGTAAATACCTGGATATTGATACAGATGGAAAGAATGTAGAGAGAGTTTTATTCGCCTGAACTGCCAGTTGCGGCTCGGAGTTTGTGACACTCGGAGTCACGCAGTCTTGCAAGTTCCCCGCCGGTACCTGATTCAACGCCGGTAGCGGCAGAACTTATTTTACGTAGTTGAGTTAGCAGGAATAGGGAGAGAAATTGATAGCTATTGGCTCCGGCTCCTCAGTTTGCCACATAACCGCCTGGTACCTGAAAGTTGACCGCGGGATCGCCATCTTAACGGTGGATTGATTGTCGGGAACATACCTTGGTATCAATGACGTGGTAGTTATAGCAAGTGGATTGAATGAACAAGCCAGTAACATCAAGCTCATCTCGTTTGAGCATCAGTTCTTCTTTTGAAGGGACCCGCCGAGGTAGTCTACTAGACAGAAGCTCTCTCTGGCGATGGGACGGGCTGCGGCGTGGGATAACATGGTGGCAAGCCAGAAATGATTTAAGACTTAGTAGACAGTGACGGGACATGGGCATTTAAGACCAAGTAGATAACGACAGGACATAGGTCAGAAGAAATCCTCAAACACACAAAAATGATCCCCGCCAGTTCTTCCGACAGTTAGGCCTTCTCCTCTTCCTTCTCCTCTCTCTTCTTCTCTTCTGTCTCCGCTTCTTTCTCCGCCGCATCTTGTTTGTTTCCCTGGTCCGGATACTGGTCCACAACAACCAGCATCAGGATACCTATCCCACCCTGATGGTAGTTGTGGTAGAGTAGCTCGCTCGGGTAGTTGAGAAATGAATCGAAGAGGGATGTTTCACTTCTTCCCTCGCCGTAGAGTCGCATCCCTGGGCGCTTGATGAAGTCGATGGGGCGGCCATCGGGTAGCTCAACGTTTCGAAAGACATCATAAGTCTCCGTCGCGACAGAGTCTTCCTTGTAGATGAAACCTGACAGTTTACGTGTCTCTAGATCGTGCATCTCAAACGAGATGTTTTCTTTGGCCGCCTCAACATGGAGATCGACCTGGACGGCTTTTTTGACTAATTTGTCAAGGTATTCATCCACAAGCTCAGGCTCTGTTCCGCGGATCTGAATGAACTGGCCGAGCTCTTTTCTCAGAATTCCCTTGAGACGCTCTGGATCACTGTGGCCACCATAGATCGCATAAAGCATGCGTGTCGAAGTGTACCTCCAGCCATGGTATGATCGATTAAACGTATTATCAAGATGGGTGATGTGTCCTGCATCGACGCTCTAAGTCAGTAAATCTTCGGCACGGATATGTGGGCGAGGGCATACCTCTTAACGCAAGACGAAGCTTGCCATACGTAGCCCAGTTCTCGCCGAGCCACTTGTCGGTGCAATCTGGCGATAAGAGGTTGTCGTAGAGTATACGCCACACCTAGGCGAAAAAAAGGGCCTTGGGTCCCTGACTAATAGAATCTTCGGTGTAGTGCTTGCCCTTGTTGGCCGCCCATCTCTTAACTCTATCCTGGGTATCGGCATCGAGGCTGTCCCACGAAGCACGGGGTGGGAGACAGCGAAATGGTGTTAGGAATTCCTTTGTGCCCACCGGCGGGTACAAGAATTTAAAAAGTGGTGTGTTGGGATTCAACCGGTCTGGCAGCTGGGCGTCTGCAATGATGGACTTGGGTTTGTCCCCCTCGCCCGCCCTCGGGCTCATAGAGTGGTTGGTTTCCATGAGGTGAGGGTGGTCAAAGTCGTCAGCCGGGTCTCGAGGAGCACCTCGGGAATTTTGTCGGTCCTGGAGAGACGACCGGGCGGCACGCTTCCTGGGGGGTGGTTTGCTGCCCAGTGTATCTGTCGTGGCTCTGCTGCGCTTGGGAGTCTGATCGGTAACCGACGACTTGAGGGGCATCCGCGGCATCTGAAGAAGGGTTGACAGGCCACAGGCTGATGGGTTCAATTATAAGTGGGCTTTGGTGGTTCTCGTGGCCGGGAATGGGATGCCCAGGTGGACTAGACAGATATCATGTATGCAACTGACAACTCGTGACAAGCCATTCATCGTTGGACTACTAAAGGGAGGGGCATGTAGTCATGGCCCTAATACAATGAAACCACGGCACAAGTGACAGGATACGTCCAGGAAGGTGTCATCGCCGATTAACGCGAGGCCCGTGGCAAGAGACGCCCTTGCATGGTGGCGGATGCCCGGGCCCGGGAATGGATCTAAGGTAGGTATCCGACCGGACCACAATAACATATGAATACAGTCCGTGCAATTTTAGATGTTGCCCGGCCCTGGTGGAGGCTTTGCTTGGCGTAAAAGCGCCAAGCTTTGGAGGAACCTGAATAGGGCCATGGCTTGCACTATAGACGCCCGTCTGACTTTGATTGTTGCCTGGCCCTGGTGGAGGCTTTGTGTAACATAAACGCCCCAGCCTTTGGAGGACCTGAATAGAGCCGTGGCTTGCGCTTACACCGTATGAACGCCCGTCTAATTTTGTTTGTTGTCCGGTCTTAGTGGAGGCTTTGTGTAACGCAGACACCTCCGCCCTCTCCTGCCGTGCTTCTAGCCCTCCCAATTGTTCAAATCAGCGTCCTGCTCTGCTTCGGTGTGTGGGTTTTCCAATCCTGGCATGTTGGTTAGGTCTGTCAAGACCCAAGTGGGTAGACATGCGAGTGGTTCATATGACTTGAACCTAGTGACTTAGCTGAACATCGAAAAAGCAACAAAGACGGCGTTCGCCGTCGTGGGAGTACGGTACTTCGAAATACGTGACTATTGAACATGGGCGTTTACCAAAATGACTCCTGGAGCTGATACTGAAACAGTGATAAGTCAGTCCCTTTCCGAGCCGGCAACAACTTCCGGCCATGGAACAGACATAGCCAAAGCAATCAAAGCATTCCAACTTCCTCAATTAAACACCCAGGAAGTGGGTAAGACCAGCTCTGTGCAGCAAGCTCCCGATAGCTCAGTATGGCGGCTGTAACAAGATACTTCGGGCATCCTAGTAGTGTTGATGCTGGACCTGCAAAGCCAGTGGCAACTGAGGCCGAAGTTAGTGCAAACAGCAATGCATGCGAGCTTCCTTCCGTTATCCTCATAATTACAAACACTACTAGGCTGACCGCCGGAAGAGCTGTATCGCTGACGCTAAGTCAGCTGACAACCGATAGCCGTGATAACAATTTTCAATCTATCATTTCAGTTGGATTGGCGAAGTGCTTCTTCCCACGCTGGATGCATGGAGGATTAGGCGGTTCCCAGCATTCAGGGGTATCAGAGCACGAGCAAGAGCAACATTGAAATCTGAGAACTGACAGTCAGGGGTGTCAAGCACTGGACCCCTTATGCGAGCTGCACGGAGGGAGCCGGACGTTGGTCTCGCCGTAGTCTTTGAGTCTGGATGCTAAGGATAGCCTGGCATGTGCGCTTCACTTCCAACCAGCTCATGGTCTAAACCTCGCAACCACAGATATTCCACCACCATCCTGCACAAGTTGCTTTACTCTTCGTCGATTTATCTCCTTCTAGTTCTAAATTCTCTCCCAAGCTTGACTTGACTGGAAGCAATCATGGCTTCATCATGCACCTGCGGTACACAAAATGTCTTCATTGGACTTAACTTCGGAGCCACGTAAGTGATTAGGAGTTTCTGATTCTAGTCAACCGCGGGATTCGCTGATTTATGCTTCGCAGGTTCTCTGGCACGTCGACAATTAAGACTGTCAATTGCGATGTCCATCTAGGACGTGACGATTTCACTGAAGCCACTCAATTCAACTCCAATACTCCCCCCAAGTTCCCTACCGCCCTCCGCGTGAACCCCGACTCAAACGACCTTGAGTTTATCTGTTTTCCCGGCACAGCGATGCCAGGAGAAAATGAACTCAGATACTTCAAGTTGGCCCCCATGGGCTTGGATCCTTGGTTTGACTCCTCCAAGGATGCAAACATCCTATCCCTCTTGGCGACAAACTTCAACGCTTTTAGAACAGGCCTGTCGACTTCGAAAGTCGTTTCAGTCTTCCTCAGAGGCCTCTGGAAGACGGCAGCCGAGAACTACAAGCGAACCATGTTGTCGAAGTCCTCCATCAAGCTACATGCAGTAATCACATGGCCATCCTGCTGGTCCGAGGAGATGCTCAACAGACTGAAGGAGGCGGTGGACTTGGCCGGGATTTCCGCCGACACCAACAACAAGGTCTTGTACCTCACGGAGCACGAGGCTGCTGTGACGGCCACCCGCTTCGACCATCGAGACTTGTGTCAAGGACTATACAAGGTGCGTGTGCTCGCTTTTCACCAGTTCCATTTGTATAGGATCGCGTACCTCTCCTATATTTCTCTTCCGTCCGATCCTACGAACTCTCCGACACCCTCCAATGTCCGCAGAAACAATCTTCTCAATCACTTTGAATCGAGTGACTATGCTTCATCGGCATGCTAATGTCATTGCGAATAGGATGGACATTCCATCATCGTGGCTGACTGTGGAGGCATGACCATTGTGAGCAGTTTACCTAAACCCGGCTCTTCAATACTAGCTGGACCCCTTGACTGGCGAGCCTGCTAGGATGCCGCCACGTATCAATTCAAGCCTATGGCAGATGGACAGACTCGGGTGGGCAGCATTATCGATCACGAGTCTCGCCTCACCGGATCTTTGACCTTAGATCTGGCCTATACGGAATTGGTTTCGCGGAAGATCGAGAAAGCGACCGGGCTGCGTGCGGATGAGCTACCGCCGACAACCCTCCGGGCGAAGAAGAGTGCCTTGGCCCTGTGGCATGATAATATCAAGCTGTTTTACGACGCCTCCACCTTGACAACGGGACATGTACATGTCATTATCGAAAACCATGATATCATTATTCACCGGTAAGCCCTCTACGCAGGGTTCCTAGCTTTAATACTTCTTCTCTATACTTGAGTCTAGCCTAAGCCTGGAATAGGGACGAAATGATGAAGATCTTCAATAGTGTCATTGATCCTATCCTTGAGATGGTGTTGGAGCTATACAACGCCGCAAAGAAGAAAGACAGCACCCCCAAGGTATGCTTTCAGAACCTCCATCCTCCCTAGCGCCAGCTACCCAGCGCCTCCGTTTTCGATGGAGCTGACA
This sequence comes from Neonectria neomacrospora, assembly GCA_013756995.1. Classification (NCBI taxonomy): domain Eukaryota; kingdom Fungi; phylum Ascomycota; class Sordariomycetes; order Hypocreales; family Nectriaceae; genus Neonectria; species Neonectria neomacrospora. The sequence continues at coordinate 8,014 of JABSTB010000105.1, forward strand.
TGTCTCATTAGGTCCTCTTCCTCACCGGCGGACTTGCGTGCAATGCCCATATCCAGTTGCAGGTCAGAGATCGGCTCCGTCAGCATCTGGGTAGCGACGCACTTGAAGTTGTCTGTGGAGCAAATGATCAAATGTAAGTCTATTCACCTCGATCTCGACTTCAGCTTCTAGAGACTAAAAAATGTAGGTGGACCGCCGTTTGCCGAGGTGCAGCTTTGGATCAAGTGCCGCGCTGGTAGAGAGGGCAGAGTCTAAACTTGACGACATGGAGTTCTGAAATCTGTGATGGTATCGCTTCGGACGAGGGGAGGATAGTTTGGGGGCATGCGAAGGGAGTAAATTGTTAGTGAACTTGAACTTGCTTGTTATTTTATTGATTGGCTATTTTCCATGTTTGAGATCAATGGAGGAAATTAATTTGACGGGGAATTTATGTTGCTTTTCGGCATCCTCTTGGATGTTTCCGACCCGTCGCATTTTCTACCTGTAAACCGCTCGTTGCAGAATGTGATTGCCTTTGCGATTCACCCTGACAGAGTAGTAGTGGCGGCACTGACTCCCGCATCTGCGAGTTGACAACTGCACTCTCATCTAGCCTTGATACCTATTCTGGAGTGCGTCATTGATCATGTCTGCATCGAAAAGGATCACGCACTAATACGACGGTTTGGTCAGCGAACTTTACGCGAACTTTACGGTGAACATGGCCCATCTGCTGTTTTGCGCCACCTTCGCCAATTGCTGTAGAACCCATGCCATGCATGTCTCTGCCCAGCCCAAGTCAATTGAACCTCTTCATTTATGGAGGATGAAATGACACACCGAGACCGTCACGTCCAAACTGGCACGGAAACCCTAAAGAGGAAGTGCACATTACTCTGCCGGGCGTGATTTTATTCTTGCCGCCCACTACGAGAACTCTAAACTCCCCTGAACGCCTCTCGTCAATTAGGAATGAACGCCGGTGCTAATTAGTTCCTGGCTGGTCGGTTAGAATTCTCTGCCCGACAGAAGCGGTCTGCAGCGGTCGAGGCCCGACACGACTAGCGGCCAGACAAACTATTGATCACTATCTACTCCACACTTAAAACGCAACGGCGCTTGTTTCCCTGGATTAGATATCTATCTAGTGCCTCTCGAAATTATCCCCTGAAGCTAGCTATTAAGGTCGCCATCAGAGCCTTCTGGCTGGCTGCACGGTGTTTGCAGAAAGCCTTAGTTGTATCGCTAGCTGTTTAGTCTCGAGCTGATAAGCAGGAGTGCCGGGCTGGTGCGTAGTGCGTATAGTTCTTGTATACGAGGCATGGAGGAGTTTGAAGACCATAAATACTAGATGAGCGCTTGGCAAAAGGTTCAGTGACTCGTTTTGTCAAGTTCTTTAATCTTTGTACTCGACCTGCCCCTCTTGTTCCTCTTGTCTCCATTGTCTACGATCCAACAGCTCCAGTACTCCCTCCATCTCTTCAACATGGCTCTTCTCAAGAAAGTCGTGCTTGGCCTAGCTTCCCTCGCCTTTTGGCGCGTCGAAGCTGGCCCATGCAAGCCCGACGCCGCCACGACTACCGAGACAACTTCAACCACCACCACTGAGCCCACATCTACCCCGACGCCGCCTTCATATACGTGCCAACGCCGAGGTAGCTTCACCAGACGTGCTGAGGATGTTCAGGCTCTGCGTGCCAGAGTTCTTGGCCCAACCTGTGGTGAAAATGGAGAGCTCATTGGTAGCCCCACCGTCATCTTGGATACCTCCGATTCAATCGACAATTTATTGGACTGCGCAGCATACTGCGCTCAGAACGAGAACTGCCAATCTATATTGTTTAACGCCGGAGCCTCCACCTGTCAACGTCTGAAGAATCCAGTTTACAGTGTTGGCTTCGCCTCATCTAGTGTCCCAGATAGGATCTATGACCTTAGTTGTTTTGAATGCAGCGTGGACGGAACACCGTCTTGAACAGCCAGTAGATGGAGGTTCTAGTTGAGCATGGGTTGACTTTCAACCAGCATTTGGATTGTCAAAGCTCTCACAGAGAAGGCAACACTGGGGCAGGGGCCATTTTCAACAAAGCAGCTGATCGGCAGTCAATGGAGAAGCCATGCTGGCGAAGGGGGTCAACAAATTGGGACTATGAGAAGGAACAACGGCGAACGACATACCTTAGGCTGATACACGGAACCTACTGAGAATGTCAAGTCGGAACCAGAAAAGACCGTTGATGAAGTTCTTAATTAACCCTAATAATATCTTCGCAATGCGAGTTCACCAGCCACACCCGTCACTACTTTGTTGAGAGTCAAAAACCATCTTTACTACTTGGTGATCTCTAAAATAAGCATAACTCAAACGGTGTCAAGGGGCCAATTATTCGTATTGACGGACAAGTCGCTGCCAAGACGTCAGGGTGCCACCCCATCAGGCCACGAATAGTGAAAAAGCCCACGGTCTCGCTCCTTGGCAGCTGAACGTTGAATTGATCTAGGTGGGTACTAATTCTGTAGATACAAACACAGTAAGCCCAGTTGAGAGGACGCCATTGGTTTCCCATTCCCTTTTGGACCATTGAACACTTAGCAGTTCCTCCCCGAAAGTCTCCACGTCCATTTCCTTGCGTTTCAACAAGACGGGTGTTTCCAAGATTTCTCTTGCCGTTTACGTAGTTGCTTTCGCCTTTGGCGGAACCAATGCAGGTCGTTATGGACCCACCATCCCCGACTCCGCGACAACCACAATAACAAGTGCGGCAACGACCGAAACCACAGCCGAGGCGACAACCACCATCAGTATTGCCATTCCCCCGACAATCTCGTGCAAGGTGAAGAGCTCGTACTAATGAGACAAAATTTGCGGCGCATTGGCGGCTTCTCGGTCCACTGTCTTTCTTGGGATAGGTGATGGTTCAAGCCTAGTAAACTGTGCAACGAGCTGCGCCAGGGCTGGATGTGTCGCGTTTGACTTCAAGGGCACTTACTGCGAGCTGTTTGGCGACTACAACGGGATTTCGTACGATGAGGACGATTATCCTACGGTGTCCCATATAGGATGTTTTGACTACGGCTACGCGTCCCCCGAATAACTCAGAGACGAGAGGTAGAGAAGGGCCGACCAATGTTGAAAGGATCAGGCTCTCAAGGCCATGGGTTTACATGAGTATGGTCATGTTTGTGATTAGTAACAAAGTGATGAACACACGCATTGGGAGTTACTTGTACTACGTAATAATTCGCTGGCGCTGTCCTCCGGCCGCGGTGTCAGCTCAGCTCACTTCCTTTCATTGAGAAAAAGCGATATTAAGTCATTACGGCTCAAAAAGCGTTCTTAAAAGTGCAACGCAATGTAATGACGGAAGAATACGATTTTGGAGACTTTTACCTTCTCGTCCGCCACGGCATAGAAGCGGGCGCCGACCTCCGGGACCCCGGCCACTAGCGCCGGAGCTGTCATTCGACAACGCCGGAGATCAGTATCGAAGATCGAGTTTGCACGGTGACGCAGCGCATTGCACGATCCGGAGGACCCAAATCTTCAATAATAAGAATTGGAATTAACTTGACAAAATACCGCCGGCCATTAATAAAGTTTCTCGTTCATCGGTACGTCCCGGAGACCCCGGCATGGCGTTTCGGACCCTCGTTTCATGCATGGGACCCATGAGCCTCTTTTGGAGCCAACCTACTTCCACTTCACCCTTCTTAATAGCGCGGATCGGATGTCGACTACGAGGTATAGATCTCCCGAATGACGACAAGATCAAAATGCCCGTAGCGGGAATCAAGATCTTGACATGCCTAGCCCCGATTTGGTTCGCTACATTGCTCGTCTGAAGATAAACATCATTGTCAGCCACATGTCTTACCTCTACGTAGCCTCGGACCATCCCGTCATAGGCCCCTCCACCGGTCAGCGACCAGACTTCTTGCCCCGTGCATCATGCTCTTTGTTCACATGCATCCAACCATGTGCCCTCGTGAAATCTCCTGGCTTTGAGTGCTCCAATCCCTGTCACGATGCTTCTGCCCCAGAATTCTATCTGCTCTTGTCACTCATGACGCCATGCTGAAACTCGAGTCAATTTTACGATCGAATCACCTCCATGTACCTCATGCACGCTTTGAACAGCCAAGAGTTTAACGAAGCATACCGTCTCACGTATATTTTTCCGTTCGCTGCTCCATCTTATACGGCACAGGAGGGGCTTCTGTTTCATGGGCTCCCATTTAGCAAAGCGCAGTGGGTTTCCTGTCCGTATTCAATTATTTTTCTCCAGTTTTTAAACTTCAATGTGTCTGCACCAAGCCGGGATGCCCGGCTTCCGGCAAATTTGGGCTTCTTGATGCAGATGTCACATCATGAGATGGGTTTCTTCCACCCAACTACCTGCTCGAAATGGAATTCGGTGACAATCCTATACGCGAATTACTCTTTTGGGTTCTATGGGCTGGGATAGATATATTACCCCTTATTGATACGCTTATTCTGTCTTTTATATAAGTGCGAAGCTTCAGTCCTCTTCCAAAGTTCCGACACCAACTCACAAAACCGTTACACAGTCTTTACTCCTCCAGGCTCATATCGTCTGATATAGCTTCCTGACCTTCCTTTTTACCTTTCGCTCTTTTTAACTGTATACCGCGCCAATTATGAAGTTCTCACATCTTGTGGCTGCCTCACTGCCTGTAGCAGTCTCGGCTGGGCCAATCGCCACCCTCCAGACCCGACAAGATGTAGATTGCTCTCCATCGTCCTCGTCCGGACTGAAATCAGACTGTTGGGCCGCTCGTTTGTCGACCCCAGTAAACGTCGTGCATATATTCATACTGACAACTACATAGTTGAAATGGACAAGTACATCACGGAATGGGTTGCTGCAAATGGAACTGAAGCCAACTGTGAAGCCCTGGGCTTTGCTCAGTGCTTCTTGCAGTTCAACGTAAGAACTCATATTTCGAACCCTTAAGTAATGAAAGACATAACTCACACCCAATTAGGGCTTCACTGGACTTACCTGCAATTTGATCACGAGCGATACTTGTACACCTTTCCAGACGAACAGTCCTGAGAAATATTATTCCAACCAACAGTTTTATGTAAGGCCCATATTGTACCACCTCTACTTCCCTGCTAACTTATGAACAACAGGCACTCTGGAACATCTATACCGTCTACCAATTCTTCAATCAGTATTCTCAAGCCCTTAGCAATGGCGCCTCGCTTGCGGGTCAAACCGTCGATAGCATTGTCGCTAAGGTCGCGCCTCCCGTCGAATCGCCTGCTGCCACCAGTGATCTTATGAAAGTTCTCGGCTCTACGCTCAATGTCGTTTCATTATTTACAGGTTTTGTCCCCGGCGCGTCGGGACAGGCTGTGGGCTTCATCCGTGCTGGTCTCTCCCTCGCCTTTGACCTATCCTCGAAATTGGGGCAAACACTTGGGGTGACCCAGACCGCTAACGACCGCTTCATCCAGCTGGGAGACATTGGCTCTTCACTCGCCGAACTGATCGAAGACTACCAACATAACCTTCTGAGTACAGTCCAAGAAATCCAGGGAAACCACACTTTGTTTCTGGCGACTTGCAGCGAGGGCGGGTTTTCGCAGCGAGTGACGACATCGCTTACAATCCAGGCCAGCGAGTTGTACCGGCAGCTGCAGCTTTTCGTGCTTTCGAGCGCGCTGAAGGCCAATGGAATTGTGTCTTCAAGAAGCACCGGGGTGAAGGTTCTCGAGTTTGCCAAAGAGACCTCCGACATCTCCTGCGAAGCGCTCAGCTCGGGTGGAAACTGCAACCAGTGGTGGTTCGATGAAGCTGCTGGCAACACCTACGCTCTGCACAACCCAGGTGACACTAGGAACACGCATATTGACCTCACTTTCGCCATTGTTGACAACGGATGGGCTACACTCGATGAAATCTTCAAGATTGAGGATTGTGCTGGCAAGGAACCTGAATTTGACTCGGCGACGCTGGGAATCACATGCATGGTAAGTGTAGCCCACCTGATAATAGCTTATCTCTCGAGTTCATTTCTTAATAATTGGTGATAGGCGAGCCATGGCTGGTGTGAATGGAATTATCAAAGCAACCCAGGTGATGCCAGGGCCAACCCGCAGTTCACAAACTGTGACAACGATTCCAGCTGGGGCACCCTCTGCGGAAGTTTCCAAAGTGGCCTTTTGGGTAAACTTTCCTCACTCCTATCTAAACACTAAATAGATAAACCCAGCAGTCATGCTGACACATCGGTGTTTTAGTCCCCGAGTCATATCTCGGCCCATTACTTCTCACTGAAGGTTTGACTTGCAAGAAACGTAAGCAGAAGCTACTACTACAAACAGCACAATATGCGAAACTAACTTGTATGTATAGTCTGAAATTATAACTGATTGAAAGGCTCAAAGGGGTGGCTACTTTTCACAACGATGTGCTACTTCATTGCTCCTCACTCCTATGAGTAATCTTAAGACCAAAGCTTGCGAGCAGCAACGAAGCTCGATTGATTGCCCACATCCTCTCAAACAAAAAATAACACAAGTCCTACGATGATATCATTTCCTCCCAACGTGTGTTTTTCTAGAACTCTCTAAGTCGGTTGACTCAGGGGTATTTGACACCAACCTGTGGCTCCTCAACGGGGCTGGTCGTAAACTCGTAATGATCACGACTCCCTTCATCTAGCCGTTGGCCATGTGTATCATACCATTTCCAGGTTACCTCGTGCCGTGTCCATTAGGTGGAGTTCCTTTCGCTTTTCAATGAAATTGGATCGAGTTTGGCGAATGAAGGGTTCCAAAAAGGAGCTTTCTGTGCTGGAAATAGAGTACCAGCGATGGCCGAGATCATTCTATGTACAGATAAGAAGGTGAATTCAACGACAGCCTGAGCCACACATTACGGCCCTACCCAGCCTCTCATTGGCTAAACCAAGGCTCCCTAAAGGCAACATCCCAACCAGCAGCCTCTTCAATACCATGACGATCGTATAAAGTTTGAGATATTTAGAGCCCAGCTCATTATTAGAGCAAGCCGCGTATGCAAGGATTGGATACGCGATGGAAGCAATAATATGCAAGAGAACCCAAAACAAGCTCGTCGTATATGAGCTATTAACAGAAGCTTGGCGTGGACTCGAGCTCCTTGTGGTAAAATTTACCATGCAGGTTATGAACTGCGACCAGTTAACTTCAACATTCAGTTCTTGGCTGCGTTAGGCAGTACTACGTCGGCTAAGCCCCTCCAATACATGTCAGTTTGCTAATGAGTATCCCCGCCTTCTCATGCTATATGGTGCAAGCCACACCCCCTATACGAGGAGGGCTTGATGGGTTTTACTCACATGGGTCATGGGTTCGTAAAAATTACCTGTCCTCCGCAATGAGAGAAGCGAGCCAGTTTATTTTACAGCTTTATAAACCCAGTCACCCTCAACTTTGAGATCTTCATGCTTTTAACTTCCTAGACTTACCTTATTTTGACCATCGCAGATCCACTACACATAAAAATACACCAAATTTCACTTCCATTCCTGTTACAATGCTCATCTTTACGCCCCTTACCCTCCTCACCTTCGCCCTACTGTCTGTTGCTTTGCCACAGAAGCAGTCAGAAGTGAAGCGTTTGGAGGAATTCGAAGAAATTTGCGCTCCTCTCTGGACGGTGGCCCGATCTGTCAGAGAGCAGTTTGCGATGAAAAGGGCGCATGTCTCGCCACCAGCAACTGTAGTGAGTATCTACAAAAGCCCCATAATCACGAGCCCCTCTTCTTAGTCTACTACTAATATCGCCAATGCAGGAGCAATTTGACCGGTTCGTTGGATACTATGAGAGCGGAATGTACAACATGCTTGAGGCGTGTGGTAGCTTGCAGCGGTTCTGAGGTCCTTACTGCCAGAAGAACAAGGCCCCCGCACCCTCCAATTAGCTGCCTTAGGAGCGGAGGTGGTTAAGGGGTGGTGACAGTAAGTGAGTGATGCAGTAGAACTTGTCGATATAATAGTCATCACTAGTAACTGTCTCACTGTCGTGCCTGGGGATTATGAAGCCTTTCGGTCAGTTGTAAGAAATTCCAGTTGGCAGTTTCATATCAGAAATCCACATTATCGGAGATGGGTAAATTAGACTCAATTGTGAGCATGTAGCAAGCTCACATACAAGCCGACCATTCTCAGTTGGCCTGCCTAGGACTCTATGCGGCAAAGACGACAGCCTCCACCATTTTTTCACAACTGCAGTAGCCATTTTCCCTTTCCTTGCCCTTCCTTTCACTCCATTTTCATTTTTCGTTGATTGCAACATCCTTGTCAATTGAGCTGCAGTACTGTAATTCTCGTGCTTTGTGGCCGTCAAAGAGGTATGCCACCAGTGGGTGGCGAACGGTCCTGGTGCTAGAGTAACGAAAATAAAGAGACAAAGCGTCGTTTGAGGTGGACACAAAGCCTTGTTCTTTTACGCCTATGCCCCGGCCCAAAATTGAGTACGGTCTTTGACTGCCTTTGTTTGAGCCCGAAGCTCCCGTGTTTCGGCGCACACCTGTGCTCCTGCGTTCTTTCGCTTTTCTCCTCAAGTGCACTCACGGTTGAGCTTATCCCTTTAGACAGGTTTATATATCCCTCATGTTCCATCCGATCAGCCATATCCCATTGATCTATCTCCACTCACCAACGCGACGCAAGGGTTTCTATATCCAAAAACACCGACCTACTTAATTATTCCTGCTATTCTCTTACCTCTTACATAGAGAAAATGGTGTTGTTCGGCGTTTTTTTAGTGCAGTCTACCGTTGCCGGAGTTGGGCGTTGGAGTTGGATACTAACTAATTCTGATTAACCAATATTGAACATTGGGAGCAATTCATATTTTTTCGATTTCCGCAGTTTACATTTGATATTGTGCACAATGCTTGTCTTGTCGTCTTCTTAGCTGATTTCAGAGTGGAGGCTAACTAAACCAGCAGCAAGTAGCGCTATTAGTTCTAGATCCTGAACTTGTAACGTTCTTCATGAAGGTTCAAACATGCCCACCGTTGACTAGTCAAGGGGAAAACAATAAAAAAAAAGGCGTGAACTCTGCTTGGTGGGCACCAAGTTCGTATTTGAGTTGAAACGGCTGTCTCATTATTTTCTAGTTACAGTAGAAGATAGTCTCACGACGCTCAAGATCGCCAAGCGCAGATTTCTCGGAGTCCAATTTTGGAATTTGCTCAGAAGCATGGAGACGGTAACGACTTTTTCTGTCTTGTCAACCTAACAGCATAACTTATTGCCCGTAGCCCAAGAACTTGTATATATAGATATATTAATTTCGACGAAAGACGATCTCAGAAGAACCTTGATGTTGAGGATGTTAGGATACGTTCCGGACCTGAGCTTGTAGAAGGACGAGAAGGATCATATTCGAGGCCATAGGCACATAATTCCACCCCATCACTCAAGCTAATGGTACGTTCGCGAGGGGTATACAATTTTTCACCATCCCAAGAGGCCTAACTGCTGGCTGGGTCGCATTGAAATTGAGGCCTTTCATCGGCGGCTCGCGCCATCCTTGACAAGGCGAGCGAAAACCTTGCCTTCAGAACCCGTCGCATTAACAGAGCCTTCTCATCATTAAGATAGCGGACTATAAAGTCTGATCTCGAGGTGCGGGCATGTCGACAAAGTGATCTGGATAAAAAGTGTTGTAAGTGACTAAGCTGGGTCATTGGGAGCTAATTAACTGGGACTCCTACAGCAACGCATATGCCGGCAACAATTGGGTCTGTATACCTCTAGCGACAACAGTAACGGGGCCAAAGGACAGGGTCTGGTCAAGGTCATCCATGGTCACAAACACAATCCGATTGATGAGGAAGTGGAGGAGGGTAAGCGTGAATGCTCACGACACAGCCATTTGAGTTATCTGAAGCCAGCGACGCAATGAGACTGGTCTAAAAGGTGACTGATCCTGGGCTTGATCTTAGACTTAGATATGAGCTAGCAGAAAATATCCTGTTTAGGTCAAAATATCCTCTAGAAACTCGGTACGGACTAGCGGGCAACATAGATCGACTGTTCAAAACGACTGATCCGTCTGACAGTCCCACACGGTGTTTGACTAAGCCAACTAGTATTTATAATTCCAAGAGATGACACCTTTTACCCCGCATTATTTAATATGTCAGCAAGACCAACCATCTTCATTTCGTGAGGCATGTATGTATTCCACGTATAAGAGACACTTCTTTCTGTCTCTCTATTGTGAAAGAAGTAATCTAGCGAGAACTTAAATCAATGACGCAGAAAAACAGGCAAGCATGGCCAACACTCACGTCACATCCCGTCAAGCCTATCGTCGGACTGACGACTATACTCCTGGTACCCCAAGGGTGAAGCTTGTCACTGAAGCTCTCTCCCTCCCCATCGCTCCGACCTCGGTCCTGATCAAAGTCCACGCTGTCTCTCTCAACTACAGGGACGCTAACATTGCAAACGGCGGCAACCCTTGGCCGGTGATTCCACATGGAATACCGTGCAATGATGCGGCTGGTGAGGTTATCGCCGTTGGTGAAAATGTGACAACTTTGGTGCTCGGTGATCGTGTTGCCCCTACAACCGATACTGAGAACATCACGGGGCGAGAGACCACACGATCCTGGCTGGCAGCAGACGAGGATGGAGTCCTCGCAGATTACTTGGTGTTTGATGAGAAGAAACTGTGCAAACTCCCTGCTTATTTAGACTGGGTCGAAGCTAGCATCATACCTTGTGCCGGGGTGACAGCTTGGGAGGCGCTGAAAGGTATTGGTATTGGAAGGAGTGTCTTGATTCAAGGTGAGTTCCTGGTAGTCAAAAGATGAGCATTTGCTGACAATATGACAGGCACTGGTGGTGTTAGCCTGTTTGCCCTTAAGCTTGCTCGTGCTGCAGGTCTTCGCGTAATTTTGAGCTCCTCAAGTGACGAGAAGCTCAAAAACATCAGCGACAAGTTTTCGACGCCTCCGCTCCTGACTGTCAACTACGCCAAGAATCCGTCATGGTACGAGGATGTTCTGAAGCTCACCGACGGCGTGGGTGTTGATCTAGTTATTGAGATTGGAGGGACCGCATCGTTGGTGAAGAGCATGAAATGCACGCGTCGAGGCGGGACCATCAGCCAGGTTGGATATCTCAGCCGGCAAAATCCCCAGGAGCTCGCAGAGCTTCTTCCGCTATTGATTGACAGAAGAATTGTGTTGAGGTAAGCAACTATTCAGTCTCCATTCTCTATAGCTGTCAGTAAGGCTAACTTTAATATTAGGGGGATCAACGTCGGGTCAAAGCACGACATGGAGGATCTTTGCGCAGCTTTGTCCGCGACACAAGTCCGCTTTGACGATATTATAGACTCGATCTATTCATTTGAGGAGGCGGACAAGGCAATTGAGTACATATGGCAGGGAAAACAAGTCGGAAAAATCGTGATTCGCCTATAGTTTGTGAGCTTATAACTGTATGAGCACATGGCTTCCACGAAATAAAGCTGCGTTGTGCCGGAATCAATATATTCATATAAATCGCCTGCTTAACATGACAGGGAGGCGTAGCTCACGTGAACAGACTCAACATTTCTCATAATAGATTGCTGTTTGATCCAAATGCCAAACCAGCAAGGATAAATTACTTGCACAAGTGTTTCTTCGTCCAACTCCTGCCGGGATCCAACTATACAACTACCCTCACCCTAGGGACTCTCCTGTCTGTATGAAGCTGTGACGAAATTGCAACACTAATGGTGATTTCTAGGTAAGTATTACAATTTTCCCCAGGGCCTTGTTCTCCTCCATGAGCTTGTGCGCATCTGTAATGTTATCCAATGTGAACGTGTGGCCAATCTGTAACTTCAGTTTTCCTGCTTTGATCTGGCGGGCCAGATCACTCAATGGTGTCTCCATAAAGTCATCCCGCCCACCAGAGTATGTAGTCAGGTAGACCCCTGACGGGATGGATTCCATAGGATTCCAGCCGTCCAGCGTCCACTCATTGCCCACGATACCGGCCATGCATACAAAGCCGCCTTTCCTGGTGCTCTGAATCGAGTCCCCCAAGGTCACAGTTCCGATAAGCTCCAAGACCTTGTCTGCACCTCCAGGCCAGACCTTCCGCACGTCCTCTGCAATCTTTCCTGAGTCAATCACCACCTCGTCCACGCCGCACTGTTTCATGACCTCGGCAACCTCTTTCTCGTTTCTTCGTGTTGTTGCCATGACTTGTGCCCCGTGATTCGACGCGAGGGCTGCAGCAGCGAGCCCAACACTCGTCGTACCGCCGCGGATCAAGAGCCTGTCGCCTCGGCGCAGCTGTAGCGATTTGAAAACGGAACCCCAGGCCGTCTGCAACATCTCCGGCATTGCGCCCAGGACGTCCCACGCGAGCCCATCGGCTGCGTCCGGGTCGATGGCCTGCACATTTTCGGCTGGTACGCAAGTGTACTCGGCGTATCCGCCGTCGAAGGCCCGGCCGAGACCGCCCATGGCGGTCGCCACGATGTCGCCCTCCCGGAACTCGCCACCCGGTGCCGTCGCCACCGTACCAGTGGCCTCAATACCTAGTACGCGCGGGAAGCGGACACCGGGCGAGTGACCCTGGCGGGTGAAGAGCTCGGAGCGATTAAGGCCAAAAGCCCGGATGCGGATGAGAACTTCGCCACGCTGCGGCGTCGGGATCGGAACGGTCTCCAGGCGGAGAGCTTCCGGGCCGCCGGGGCCGCGAATGATGGCTGCTTTCATGGTAGACATTGTAGCGGTCGCGATGACGAGAAATCAGTAGACGTGAGAAACTGTGAGTCTATGATTGTGTAGTGGTGGACTTAGAAGAGAATACGTCACTGAACTTACTCCAATCTGCCCGTCTAGTGGCGCATCCTAGCTAATAGGAAGCGCCCCTTATCTCCCCGATGTTCCGACAAGCAATTCCTACTGTGGCCAATAGGAAGCGCCCACTATCTCCCCAGGAAGCCGAGAAAGAGTCCGAGCTGCCATTCCAATAGCAGTTGACAAGCATTACATCAACATTTTACCTCCTAGACATATTCGAAAGGTCGTGGTTAGTTAGACACGGGCGAGGTGTATATAATGTGAGGACTGGCCACTATCAGAACTGGAGGGCAGACACTCCCCTCCAATCTTCTACTCCTCCAGACTCAGCCTTCTTCTCTCAGACCGACCATGCCCAACCTCACCGTTTCCGGCGCTGTTCTCCATTACGAGACATTCGGCACCAAAGGGCCCCTGCTCATCCTCATACCCGGAGCCGACGGCCGTGGCAGCATCTTCCACCCCGCCGCCCAGTTCCTTGCCGCTGTCTTCACCGTCGTCTGCTGGGACCGCCGTCTGCTGGGACCGCCGTGGGTATTCGCAAAGCTTTCTCGTGGGCCAGCAAGACTTCAAACACCGCCTGCAGACTGACGCCGACGATGCGCAGCGACTGATCGTGCATCTCTCTCATAATGGAACAGCCGTCGTGTTCGGAACTTCCTCTGGCGCCGTCGTTGCCCAACAGCTGCTGGCCAGCCATCCGGACTGTGTGATAAAGCTCATTGTCCATGAGCCACCTGCATTTTCCGCCCTTCCGGCGGAATTTCAGCTGCAAGCGAGTGGACTTGTCAACCATATCTATAACAAATACAGGGCTCATGGCCCCGAGGCAGCCATGGAAGCTTTTGCCGAGGGTCTGTCCGAGGGTCCCGACTCGAAGATGATGCGCCATTGTATGGACGCAAAACGCGGTGATGAGATCCGCGCAAATTGCTTCTTTTGGTTTGAATTTGAGCTGAGACAGTATACCGGCGCGGCGGTTGATGTTGAAGGCCTTATAAGGGCGAGACAGAAGTTGATCCTTGTCGCGGGGGAGGATAGCGGTGATGGGCCAGGTGTAGGACCGATCAAGGCTATCGCTGGAAAACTGGGCAAAGAGGTTCTAAGGATTCCTGGCGGCCACCTAGGATTTATGATTATTCCCGAAGCATTTGCGAAGAAGCTGCAAGAGTTACTCACTTAGTAGGAACATATAAAGAACTATTTCCACTAGATAAATACTGAAAATTGTTTATTGGATACCCTAATCTTCAAAATTTCATGCTTGATTTGTGATATATCATTGCATGCACCAACCCATGCCCTGAGAGCTGAGCCAGCTTTGCTCAAGCGAGTCAGAGGTGAAATACTCATTATAATCCTCTGATATTCCCGTCAACCAACTTTCATCAAGAACTGGAGCACCATCAAAAGGCGTAGGACTAGCAGCTTGGTCCTCATTCAAGTTGATGTGTTGATCTGTTAGTCCGTTAGAATTCTTTTATGATGCGGCTGGAACATCACGTTCTATCGGGAATTTCTTGACTGACCTTGTTTCGTAAATGCCGAGAATCGCTGTCGATGTTTTTCCAATGCTTCTTTTCCCTTTCCTGCAGATTCGATATGTGACTTGTAATGCTCAAAGACTTGTAAGGCTCTTTCCCAGGACGTCTTAGCGGGGTCAAGATCCAAGTTGACTCCTAAATCAGGACAGAGGCTCGCAACAAGAAGGGAAGATGCCGCTCCAAAAGTAACTATGCCACACATGTAAGCTTCTAATCATACCTAAAGCTCTAAGCCACACATCTCAGGAAGGGGAGTTGCGGGGCTATTTACAAAACAACGCGTGCCATGGTGACGACTGTTGTAAGCTACTTGTATTCCGATGCATTTCTTCGAGGATATCATGCACGGTCGATACACATAAACGGCTTATTTCCCTGAGATAGGCCTCTTGAAGAGCAGAAAGAGTCACCATATGCTTGATCGAAGCTTGATTTGGAATCATTCGTCTTCCTTCGATGAGAAGCGACGGCCGCAACAGCAGAAGCCGTACGTATAGAACCCTTTGGAATGTGAGAGATGTTCCATTACATCTCAGGGCAACGAACCTTGATTTCAGAATCACGGCCTGCATGCGGAAGCAGCTCGCTCGTTCATTTTGCACAGCTTCCACATTCTGCTCAGCCTCAAGATGGGCAGGCAAGCCCGCGAGAAAATCGTCTAGCTTCGAGTACAGTCTAGGAACATCGCCGAGATACTGAGAAGATAAAGCTGTTTCGTCCTGCTCTAGGTTTTGGTACCCGTGTGAGTAAAACTTGCTCAAAATTTCGTCCAGAACTCCAAATAGATTCATGCTATGCCTGAAGAAGTCCATGCGTGATGGAGAGTTCTCAGGTTGACAACCTTCACCAACTTCTGATAGGTATTCGTCATCAATAGGCTCAGGCAATGGAACAGTATGCGGCCTGCAATGAAGAACAGGCCGGCCGAAAGTGGTAGCTGAGAGCCTAGAAATGGTCGGTAAATGACGAAGACCCTCAGGTGAGATGGAAATTACCTGTCCAGGGCAATACAGCTATGCCATACTCTACGCCTCATCTCCCGTGTCAGCTGGTTTTTGGACGAGGTGGTCTGTTCCAAGTGCAATCCCAAGCCTTGCGCCACTCTCAGAGCAACACCAACCATGTTCCAACAACGATCGGCGTAAGTTGTGTAGTGCAGATAGATTCCTCGTAGAAGAAGCAGTTGCACTATTTGCATTGAAGAGAAATCCAGGGTCTCGATAGAAACTAGCCGATGGGATTGTCTGTAAAATGAATCGGCATATCGGCTCCTGTCAGCTGAAGGGATTTGTTTGCTGCGTTGGCATCCAAGGGCCAAGACCATGTTGAGTACTGCATGAAAGACAAGATCATCCCTCGTTTCGTTGAAATGATGGGTTGACGCCATGTTTGGCCGCCATAAACGGCTGTACATCTTAGTAAAGGATGGCCAGTGCAGTATAGGGAATACTGGATGTATAAAATCGAAGAAACAACTGAGAAGCGTGGGTGTAAGGTGATCTGGGGGAGAGACAGAATCCAGACCGGAAGTGGGGTTAAGTGATTGAACTGTGGTGAACCCTATGAGATCTGGCATGGCTCCTTCCTGGGTAGGTAGTTTTGCTTCTGTTCCAGTGTTCCCTTTTTGGATTGCTTGCTGGAGGAAAGAAATATTCGAGGATGAGCCGTATAAAGCTTCCTCCGCACTATGGGAGTGAGGCGTCGTGATTTGCTCCGAGAGAGCCAGACTTGCGGCTGCAGCTTATGTCAGTAGAGACATATATTATCCCTCAAACACTGTTGAGATGCTAGAAATACGTACTCTCGAATGCCGGAGAGGGGCCAACGACATCTGGACCCAAGTGCAGGCCCCCTTGTAATTTTTCTTCCAGGCTTTGGAGTCGGTTGTTCACATTGGAAAGGCTTCTAGCAAGAGGTCAGGGGGGGCTATCTGTACAGTAAAGGAACTCACAGGGCTGATGAGCTTGAGGCTTTCTCCTGGTAACCGCACTGGTCCCCCAAACCTTTCAATCTGCACGAAGTACAGACTGGTCGGTGCCCATCACAGCCCGTCTTACGAGCACGGCAGGGATTGCATGCTAGCTGAGTCCTTCGTCGCCGTCGTGACGGTAATATTCTTTGAGTGGACATTGTAGAGTAGCAGCTTGAGTTGATTCACAATGTTGGCACCAAGTCGGTCAAAGATGGTTAACTACGTGCGAGAAGTTAGGTGACAAGGGCATGATGACAAATTCACTAAAGCCCAAACGCAAAAAGGTGGTTCCTCCCCATATTGTTGCTGGGGGCATGAAAAGCTATTCCTAAATGGCATGAATAAAACACGCCAACTGAGCTATATATTATACTTACAAAATCTGCGAAATGTATGTAAGCGCAGAGTCTGACCTCGATTCGTTATGACAATTAGTGATCGAATGCGGTCGCGGTAACTA
This sequence comes from Neonectria neomacrospora, assembly GCA_013756995.1. Classification (NCBI taxonomy): domain Eukaryota; kingdom Fungi; phylum Ascomycota; class Sordariomycetes; order Hypocreales; family Nectriaceae; genus Neonectria; species Neonectria neomacrospora. Next base: position 24,815 of record JABSTB010000105.1, read on the forward strand.
GGGAAAGGCGGACTTCATCGACGACCATGGGGAAATCGTTAAAAACACGATAGAGGTCTGTTCATTGTTGATATCATCTATTTTAAAGAGCAGAATAATAGTCATTCTCCCACAGCCCTACGCATATTGGCCCTCGCCATTCAATTTAGATTTTAGGTGAATACCGTTGCTGGGCGTTGTCAACCTTGTCCCTGCCTGCGCTGATATTTGCGGCACTCGAATACCCACGAAGGGATCCCGCCATGCTAGCTTCAACCGCATGGATGATAAATTAGGCGAGAGCCCAAAGTTGGTGCACTCGACTTGTTCGTCCTGCCTTCACTTGTGCTACACTTGGCAAGTCCAAATAGGCGGTTACGCACATTGTCGAGGGCGATCAGACTAATATGGCTTTTCAGGCCGTCTAGAAATCTCGAAGGAATAACTAACTTGGCGCAATTGAGACAAGCACGAGCTTTCTTGATCTTTACTTGATACGAAATATTCGCGACGCTGGTTTGGTAGAGAAGTAGCACAGCCTCGCGGAAAGGGAATACCTAAGATAAGGGGCCGAGCTAAAATTCTACAGCAATACTTACTTCATGGTTGATCGCTTGCGTCTCATAGTATGCCCTCTAACTACGATCTCTTCTAGTAAGGGATCGTTATCGCGACACTCATCATTGTGTAAGGAAATGCATGGCAATCATTGTGTAACACCTCCTACGTACATCTTACTTACTGTTGTCAACGATGCAGGTGCCTTGTGTTCTTCGTCGACATTGCTAACATTGGCATGACACCCTTTAACATTACGGCATTAGTCTGCGCCCTCTTGAGCCACAGTATCGGGCTGGTGGTTGCGAGGGCATTTTAGGGACTCGCCGCTGCGTTTACAGTCCCTGCTGTAGTCACCCGTGGCTCTTTCTTTCGAAGACCCCGAATTTTGGCGCTTGGTGTGCGGCCGATTCAAGTGGTTTTGTGTCAGATAGCAGGGCACAATGGTAAGTTAACGTCGATTACCTAGGTGTAGTTTCAGTCCGATCATCGGCGGGCTGTTTACATCCCTCGTCACCTGGGAATGGGTGAGTCTTCTCGCTCCCATGGAGATGCCTAATACTGATGAGAGCTAGGTTAAATCTTCTGGTTCAGTCTTATCGTTGAGGGCGCTCTCGAGCTCGCTGCCCTCGCCCTGTACTTCACTCAGAACCTGGCTAGAATGCTTCTGAACCCGACGAGAGCAAATGGTCCAGACTTCACATTCGCCTCGATTTTCTTAGTACATTCCTCTCCGTTTCCAGCCTTATCTTGCTCCTGTGTGCCCTCACGACGGGTAACATACATCGCTGGAACATTCCAGATGGGATCGACACTCCTGTCATATCGGTGTGCCTCCTTGCAATCATCATCTTTGTTGAGGTCAAGATGTCCTCGGACCCAATCTTGCCAGGGTATATATTCAAGGATAGTATCTGTACGCTAGGGTGTGCAGCTGCGGCATTGACATACGCTGTATGGCAGGGGATCAATTACCTTCTTACTCTTAAAGTATGAAGATGATTACTTACGACGATTGACTCAAGGCTTCGGGTCTTTACCTATGTCTAAAGCTCTTCGCTTCCTTCCTCTCAGTATCGCTGCTTTTGTAGTCAACGTCGTCCTCCCCACGCTTCTCAAGCCAGTGAGTTCTCGCAACCTCCTTCTTGGAAACTGGCTTCTCTGCGCGGTGGAAACCATCCTGCTATGTCAGATGCAGGCGGGGAATGAATACTAGCGGCTCTCCTTGCCGGGTATGATTCTTAAATATCGCCGACGTCGGGACAGTATACTTCGTGGGAAACGTGACAGTCGTGGCAACAGCAGCGGAAGCCCTACAGGCAACAGTTTCAGGAGTCTACAATGTGAGATTATGGAACCATTGGGTGGTTGTTTGATCCAAGCTAATCTGGATACAGATGTTCCTCAACGTCAGTGGTTCAATCCTCGGAGTAGCTGTTCTCGTAGTCACCTCAGACTCCGTCATGTCCAATAAAGGGGGCAGGCAAGGCCTAAATGCCTTTCTAGAAGGCTATAGAGCAGGTTGCTACGGTGTTATCGCAATGTCTGCAATGGGTGTTATCCTCGTCATCTTCTTCCCGATTGATAAAGAATTAGCCAATACCGTCCCGCATCTGGGACAGCTCTGTGTTGTATACAGAGCACGACGTAGTAGTGCTATAAGGTAGCATGGCACCAGACCTTATCCCCTTTACTGATAATCTACCCGCTGTGGGGTATGCAAAACACTAGCCAGGAACACGCACGCAGCGGCAGACCTATGCGCCAGCCAACCAAAGCAGAGTCTGGAACACAATTAATAACATTAAGTCTGGTGTTGGGTTTTGATCATTCTGATAAAAGGAAGACCTGACCCCAGTCTTAGACTTTCAAGACCCAACGGGATTTGCGGACTCCGAACGTTGTATAATTAAGCTTGTGATTCTCTTTCTGTCAATATGATAAAGAGGTACTATCAACTCCAATCACAGACATTATTTCACAGTTTTCTTTCTAATAGCTGCAAATATCTGTGCATATTGTCAAATTCTACTCCCCTATCCAGAGATTAGTATTAACGTGCTTCATCTGAGACATACGCATGAGTGTAACACGATGTACACGTCTACCAATAGAGTACCCAAGTCGATGCAGTACGCCAGGCAAAGCAGATGAATAAGGGTGGGTGGTAGAAGAACATTCAAAAACAGCGCATTACGTGATGATCACGACAAGGAAGTTTCTACTCTGACGGTATTCTCGTCTAGTGAAAGGGGCTTTGGGAAACAAGTCGTGAGTGGGGTATCAAGGACATGTTGTGCCGTTCAAGTTACCATTTATTTCCATTGCTTAACAACCAACAGACGCGGCGTATTACGATCCGAACTCCGGGGGGCCTTAAGCTTCCATTTTACTATTAAATTCTTTGCTCGAGGAGTTCGGTTCCGAGCAACGACATCACTGGGCAGATCCGCGTTGCCTACCTGGATAGCTTTGTTTTCTCTTCCACCTGACTCTCGCAGGCATTACCAAGACAGGTAACCCATTGCACCCATTACATGTACAGTACAAAGTACAGTAAGTCTAAGCGCATATGCAGCCCACTCGAAAGAGCCCTGAGGATAAGGCTCTCCAGCTGGAGAATCTCCACCTGTCCTCGTCGCACTCTTCCACAGAGCTGAGTATCTAGGCTTCCAAGCTTCGTTAGTCTGACGGGATACTGCAGAGGCAATTAACGCCTGGCATAAGTACCCGTCTTAGCAGTATGGAGTATGAACTATGTGGGGTGGCTATTGTGCATCAGTGGCATATGATCGCCAAGGATACAGGCTGTCGTGGGAGTTCTCTTAGACACTGACTTCTGGCTTTGGTAGCAATAAGAACCAGAAAGATTTAACCAAGGCAACTATGACTTAACTTATGTCCAACAGCTTTAGAAGCAGCTGACAGCCCACAATCACGAAAGAATGGTGAAGAACCATCTATAGATCTAGTTCGTTAGTGTAACTAAACATGTAAGCTAGGGAATGACTTTGTAGGTTGATTGAAATGGCTTCTAATTCTTCCTTTGTACCGAGAAAGGAGCTTGTAAGCTTCCTGGATTTGCTTGAGCATGTTTTACTCTGAACGGAAAAGGAACATTGAAACAATCACATGCAAGTGGTGTTGGTCGGCTGTCTCCATCTCACGAAACCATCGCCCAATGCACGCATACAAATATCTTACGTCTTGAGAGTGTAATATTCTGCTTTGAATCCTTCTCTCCCGGTGGGTTCCTGAGCGATATACCTACCTGCCTGCATCTGTACCTGGGGCATCACATACAATGCACTCGGCGCTATTTTCGTAGATTTGACTTGACATCCCCGCAAACATGCCTCTCTATCAGGATGGCATTTGCCTTTTCTCTGGGCCGCCGTGAGCATTCCGCCATTTCCAAACGAGCAATGACCCAGGTGCCGCGGAAGCCCTTTGCACTACGACGCGAACCTCGCGCTCATTGGTTGATTCACCATTGATCCTCTAAGGCAAGGAAGCTTTCAGAGTCTACATCACCTGTCACCATATTTTCCTTGATGGTCGGTCCATGACCAACATATATCGCGAGTTTGTTGAGCCACTAGAGAACCCTAAAACTATTATATCCCCGGTGGTGCCCTTCAATATCATGCATATGGCAGAGGTGATCTAGTAGCTGCAATCCTCAGCACTGAAACGCAATAACATCAAGTCCAGGGATCCTGGGCGAGGGCTCCAACCTACCAGGCTAACCAAGCTGTGCTAACCAATCAAGCTCGAGACAGGAACAATGCCCCTTGGCCCAGAAGCACCTCGACCACACATATGCCAAGCGACAGATATCGAGGAATTCATTTCTAGTACACATTTCAGAAGTCTGTGAATCGTCTCACGTAATAAAACTTCAGCTAATGAATTAACGTTGAGCCAGGATCTGGACAATTGGAGTCAGATGTCCAAGACATCATGGTTTCGTGTAGCTACGACTCTAGTCTGACTGCTTGTCATTAACAAAACAAACCCCAAATTTGGCAGAGAAAGGGTTCTTTCAAGTGGGTTTGGTAGTCGGCCCAAAGAAATTACTGCTTAGGTTGGTCAGTTTGCAAATACATTGCCCGTCAGAATTCCTCTTTGTCACGCCCTTCACAAAAGGGATGGCTCGTTCAAGGCGCTGGTGTCAGCAGTTGGAAAGAACATCAGCGCCGTCAAGAAGGCTGAGCTGTTCCCAGCTGTCGATGTCATGCGGTCATGTCGGGAGCTCAGTATTAAGTACGAACCACCCAAAGTAACTGTGACATATTCTCCTAAGCTGTGCCTAGTCGAGGGGTCATGGGACCTGTTCTTCTGCTTCCTCGAATACAAGAATGATCTTAAGCTTGGGATAAGTTATATCGTCTACAATCCGTTAGTTTCAACCGTCTAATTTTAGTATAGGTCATCTAAAACCCACAAGTATTCTCTAGTACAACCATAGCAGATATAAAGACTCAATTCCATACTTTGTCTGCTCTCAGCAAGGTTAACGGAGCAAAGTTACCCTATATGCTCGGTGCTTCCCCAGGCATCCGAGTTTACCGATCCCATCAGTCGAACTTGAGGAGAATCCTTTGATTCGTGTTCACCATTGGGTTGATGCACATGCAGAGCCGTGCCCAGAAGCTTTGGCTCTTCTGTCTAGCGAGCTGGGGACGTCGGTGGCGTACGGTGAGCTGTATGCTTCGAACGAAGCGAAGTCAAAGTGTACGTTCATATTCCGTCCGCCAGATGAGCACTTGTCATTAACATATGATTGTTTAGTCCTGAGAAGACACAAGTTCTGCCTGGGAGCCGAAGTTCTTATTCAACTTCAACGCGGCTTTGAAATTATTGAATGGATCCTGACGATTTTCAAATGCGATGCGGTATTCGTCTATTAAAATCTCGAATGGGATCTAGAAACTTGGCGATTATGGGCATGTCACTGGGCGGCCTCTCAGCTCTACGTCTTGCTGTCCTCTTACTCGACTCGGCCAGCGTGTCCGTCGAGAAGATCAGCTTGATTTCCCTCGATAATCCTGCCATCAGTTCGATGCCTGATTTGAAAAAGTTCTCTGAAGTGCGCACTCTGGCGGCTGGTGAAGAAAACTCGGAAAGTATTGAGTTGAGCTGGTTTTGTGAGGATGTCATGTCCGTCTTGACAGTGTCGTTTGTATTAGTGCTACAGGTGGATTGAGCTGCAGCAACCCAATGGCGAGGCAGGAATGGCACGATGTGATCTCTGCTGTCAAGATACACGAGTTGGACTATGGACGTTTCGGCCTCTAGGGAAAGTCGCAAGCGTTGAATACAGAACAAGTCATCAACAATGTTATCGAAGAGACACTGAAGCGGCAGGCTTAAGGAAAGGTTGTGCAGTTTATTTTAGTTAGAACTGTGGATTAGGAGCCTAACAATTTGTGGTCTTTTTGCCCCATTTCGTGCTTCCATTCAAACGATTCTCAACTTAGAGATGGCATCAGACTACTTACAAACAGACAAGCTCTTTTGAGAGCCTCACCAACAAGAATCCCGTGCGTTCCAGAATTTTATCGTCTATTGTCCTTCACAAAGTCGCGAAGCTCCGTTCTCGGCCACACCCTATTGTCATCCGTGGAGGGCAGCTCACGATCCCATGCCCACTTTGCCTGCAACGACTTGTCAAGCGTCTGTTCCAACATTTGAACCACATACTTGCCAATAATGGGAAAGAATTTCCAGCCGTGAAAAGAACCGCACGTCGCAATATACAGATTCTTACTACCAGGATGTGGCGAGATGATGAAGTCCTGACTCGGTGTCAGAGCCTCCCTAGAGCGCAGCGTGATTAGTGTTGCGAAACTAAGTACCAAAGCAGTTGACTTGCTTACCAGCATATCCGGAACTGGTCCATGGGGAACTCTTTGCCTTGTTCTGCAAAAATAGCAGTGTTTGCGAATCGGACATCGTCCTTGAGCGACTCAGGGACATCCCACTGGGCATAGTCCACTTTCTGGGGAGGCATAGAAAATTCAAGGCCTGACGGATGTTGCTGCGTGTTTTTGAATATATGTTGGCCCCAAAACTTAACCATCTTATCCTGCGAGTGTGGTACGGCTCCGTTACTCGCACCTGTGTCTCGTTAATAAATCTCAAACTCATTGGTGGATTAGAACAGTCGAACCAACCTCGTGCCTGGGGAACTTCCTGAACGCAAACCGGGCCATTGTAAAACTTGGATGACAAGTCGTCACCCAGCCGCGAAGTAGCTTCTGTGACACCTGCTGCAATGATTCTCCCTCCGGCGTGAAGCTCTGGTTGCTCTGGTGCACTATCTACCAAGAGCTTTGAGGTGAAGGCTCCAGTAGAGAGGATGATACGAGAACCTTCCAGGCTCCGTCCAGAGCTAGTCCTGACACCAGTACAAGTTCCTTCGCCATCAAATTCGAGGCTGTTTACCTCCGCTTCAACGTAGTTGACGCCCAATTCAATCACTGCTTCGAGAACCTTTTGTAGTACATCCTTGGCCGCGGCCCAACCACTGGATTTGTTCACGAGAACTTCCTTGATGCCCGTGTAATCGGCATCATCAAACATTCCGCCAAATTTCTTTCGAGCTTCGTCGACATCAAGTGAGTAGAGCTCTGCTTTGGCGCCTAGTCTTTTGAAGTTTTCTAAAACCTGCTGGGCAAAACCAGTGGCCGAAATCCAGTAGATGCCGCTTTCATGGTAGAACGGGCTCCAGAGGGGGTCGTTCAACCAGACGTCGCGAGCTTCTAGGCCCATGGATGTATATACAATGTCTTTGTAGTCAGACCGAATGACCTTGTTCCAATCCCACGAGGCTGCGACCTTAGTAGGGGCGTCAAAGGCATTTCGGTCGACCAGAGTGATGTTGGCGTTGGGGTATTTTCGGATCAAATGCAAAGCTGTCGATGTGCCAAACACCCCGGCTCCGACGATGACATACGAGTCTGGAGCAGCAGAAGACATATTTGCAGTCGGTGTTTAGGCCAGAGTTGGATTGTTGCGTGGCTCTGCCTCTAGTACGAAGGCGAGACGATGGCTGCGTGGAACTGGGAAAATGTAGATGTGAGGAGACGATGACTTGACATATAATGGCATTATGGCTCTCTCTGATGTCATCGCTACGTTGGAGTCTTCACTTGCCTCCAATCAACAAGGTGGTGAAGCTGCAGGAAGGCGGGGATTTGCCCAATTAAAGCACTTGAGGGCCAATTTGCCAACAACCTCTGTCTAGTCATTCGACAAGCAACAGTCATATCCACGCTGTGCTTCCTCCCATAAACCACCGGTTAAAGCCTGTTGCTTAATCCACGACTGGCAGAGTTCTCGAGGGCCTACGGGCCACTCCGAGATTGATCCCTCGTAGCCTTCCTCGGAGGATGGCGGAGAGACGCCAACGGTGAGAACCCGGACGCGATTTTCAGGATCAACTTCTTGCCAAAGAGCTCTAAAACTTGCAAAGTCTGGCAGTCCCGGAGGACAGTCGACGAAGGCTAGTGTGAGTTGTCTTGGAGCGTGGCCTCGTCGCGGGTCGCTCGGTCTTGTCTGCTTTTCGTCTGCAGCAACAGCATCCAACCATTTCTGCTTCAAATTAATGTCTGAAATATCATTACCGGGATCGGCACGTGTGAAAATAGCCATCTCCAAGTCTGGTACCTGGGCGATGTTGCCCCAAATTGTACGGCGGGAGTCCAGATCTGGGTTATAAATGGCCAAACGACGCAGCTTCGGCCAACAGGTTGCCCACACTTCTGGTTCTTCAGACGTTATTCTTTCCTCTGTCGCGAGATATAGCTCGTCCTGAACGCTGACAAAATCTTCAAGATTGACTAAGGCCTCGAAACCCCGCCTCAGAATCTTACGGACGCCCTGGTGGTCTTGTTCTGGATAAAGAGTCCGCAAAGGCATATCGACAACAAGAGTCCGGAGTACCGGAGCTATGGCGATGAAGATGTCTTGCACAATTAGTGCCGTTGGGAGATCATCAAGAGCTGAAGGTGGCCAGGAGTCCTCAGATGAAGAAGTCATGGAATTTGGACTTCCTTGAGGGCTGGCCACATTCTCTACTGAACGAACTAAGTTCTCGTCGGCACGGGCGCTCAACTCTTCATCGGTAGCAAAGGGGCTAAGAAAAGCTCTCGAAGGCTTGCATCCTCGCATAATTTGTGAGGAAGCGAAGAAAGGCGAAGAGCTTGTCAAGGATCGTAAGAAGTCTTGAGCTCTCCGACTCGAGTCAAGATAGATGCAGAACCGCCAAAGGACCCTGGAAGCCGTGGTGAATGTTGCCCGGCAGACCGTCGTGAAAGCAACGAGCGTCTTAGTCACCTCATGAGATGGCGGCAGGATCGCATTCAAATTTTCGGGGACCAGGGACTCAATCACCATCAAAACAAGGTCGATGGGTAACTTGAGTCCTAGTTCGTTCGTCGTGTAAGTCGGGTCGATAATTTGAGACGAAGAGAGTTCCATGGTCGGATATTGTGTTCTTATCCTTTGACGTAATTAGAACTAGATGAAGCGGGCTGGGCCATACTTAGTCCAACAAGAAGAAGTAAACATTGGCTCTCACCTTTCTAGAGCAAGGTCTCCCAAGCGCGGACACCTTGGTCTTTGGACGATTTGATTAAATGGGTGGGGAAAAAAGTCAGCTGTGACAGTGTAATGTATGAAACCGGGCGGTCTACTATGGCAGAAATCTTGACTGGTTGAGGGGGCTCAGAAACGCACTGTAGATGGGCAGCGTCAGCAATGGAACTAGACAAATGTGAGAATTGCATACCAAAGTAATATATTACGAGTGGCGAGAAATATTTTTATTGCAAGCTACATGTACTTATTAACTAGAATAGGTAGTTCCTTCCCTTTCATACTAATACTCCTATACATTCTTCACTATCTAAATAAAATGCGTAAAGAAATTGTCAACTATATCAACTTCCCTGAAGATAACTCGTTTATTACTTAGTTCACTCAATTTCGCTGCAATCTGGAGTCAGAGCGAGAAGAAGTTGCCAACAGCCACGTCTGAATATTGGGTGCATGCTGGCTAGTAAAATTTTCTCATGAGGACTGTAATTAGTACATGGACGATATTCAGTAAGGAAAGTCGAAAGGTTACCAATCTTTAGTGCTGAGAACCGCCCGCGAGACACGATGGATTCAACTTCTATGACATATGCGGTTGATGAAATTCGGCTTACACTTCCGCATACACTCTTCACCAATGATAATGTACTGAGCAGAAGTCAAGACTAGCGACTGTTGCAAGGCACCAGTGTCTTTTGAGGTCGCCAATTCTAGATCTTCTCTCATCTGGATGATGACCTCTTGCGTTTTTGACAGAGCCTTATCATCTGAATCTATAACGAAAATGATTTCCAAGCGGATAGAAAAGACAGAAAAAGACTTACGCCTCCATTCTTGACTTTCAAAAGCTTGCACAAGTCGTCCATGACCATTTTCATTCTGCCAATAATCCGAAGATATCTATCCCATTCGCTAGATAGACGCTGTTCCAAGGGCCTATCGAGAGTACCGTGCGTCCACCAAGAGTCTCCTGGATCGCTTCTCAAGTCTTCGAGCTTTGCATTATCGGCGACGATTGGGCCCAGAAGTCGTCTAAAATCCTCTCTATATCTCATCATCTGGTGACGGATATCATCGACAAATGCGCCCCAAGCTTCGGCCCGAAGGTGACGGGTCAGACAACGTGAAGTCAGTCCTGTCAGACCTAAAAAAATCGAACCTTCTGGCAGGCACAAAAGCGACTGAGCTTGCAATCGATCCTGATCTGGAATGCCAACTCTCCGCGATCTTGGAAGCGGAATTTTCCCTGTCAACGGCGTCATTTGCCACATCTATTATCGAATCGTCCGAAGACACGCTACTCTTCCCGCTTTACCAGCAGAAGCACGGAGCAGTAAGATTTTCGGTTGTCCATACTATTATACATTCGTGACGCTCAAGTCAAAGGGCAAGGACTATCAATGACGGCGCGACAGTCAACCTTGTGGTCATTGACGGAGGAAGCAAATGTTAATACCTGCTAGGAAGCACGTCCTTGAAGACCTTGAGCCTTACATATGCACTCTTCCTGGATGCGGACTGGACACCTATCATTCACAACGTGCTTGGTTTGAACATGAGCTTTTGACCCATCGGGTCCATTGGGCGTAAGGAAGCCCAAGAGGCGAGTGCTAAGAAAGCCGAGGAGCAAGCCGCTAAGGACGATGAAGAGGCTGCCACCTGCGAGATAGAGGGATGATCTGCTGTTAAAGCGGAGGGGCTAGATATTTTTCAGGGAGCGGAGGGGTTTGCAGTCTTAATAGTAAATAAGGCTAGGAGGGGGAAACCCGACGATAAGGATACTGAGCGTTTCAAAGTCCTCGCAGCAGAGGCAGAGATTGCTAAATAAGAGGGGGAGCTTGCAGCACCTTAACATCAAAGAGGGCTAGGAGGGGAAACTCAACATGAAAGACACGGAGCATTTCAAGTCCTCAGAGAGAAGGGCGACCAAAGATCAGCGGCCCATGCTGCAACAACAGTAGAAGCAGCTGCCGCCGATGTGCCATCACTAGAACAACTCATCAACGAAGGTTCGGCAGAAGACTCTCTAACAGATGATCTGCCACCAGACGACCCGTCAACAGATCCTGAAGCCATTGCAGCGCCAGACGCCGTGGTAACCCTAGCTAGTTGGGAGAAGGAAGGGAAAACTATCAGAATAAAGGGAACAGTTTTGAATTTGAATATGGAGGAGTGCTTGTTCTATTCAATTCACTTCTCGGTCACTACCAAACCATTTACTGCACAGTGAGTTGAGATTAACTAGTCAATAATCAAGCATATGTTAAACGACTCTGGAAAGTTTGTATACCAGCCGTCAACGATATACTTGGTACCTAACCATCGTATCATGACATGCAGTGTACGGGAGTATGACGTTAGAAACAGCTCTTCAAAGATTCTTAGATTTGCTCAACGCGATCACTATAACGAAGGTAATGAATGACACAGGAGTACATCGATACTATGATTAGTTAGATAGTGCTGTATCTCAAAGTGCAGGAGTTAAATTACAAAGGTAAGCATATCGGTATCCACGGATCGGTGGTAGGTATTCGCGAACGAACGTATACTGTGGTTGAAAACATGTAGTCTAAGTTGCTGCATCTAGCAGCTCTCGAAAACCTCTAAATTAATTACGCCACGAATCCATCACGAGCCCGAGCACGTTAAAGAGTCACATAAATTCCTCTTCTCTTTCTGGGTATCATCCAACAGACCTGCTCCTATGCTATTTGCAAACACCTGTAGTTCCATCCCTGAACTTGCTATCCGTCTAAACTAAGAAGCTGAGCTTGAACGCCAAGAAGAAAGTAAAATATCTCCACAACCATGACGCCGCAGAATGCCCAAAACAAAAACCTTGAACCCCATGCTCTTATTTACAGCTACAACCTCGTTTGTGGGCTGGGTGGAAACATGCGAGCCCGCTCTATGCGGATTCGAGCTGCTTCTGTCCCGTCGTCGCGTACGGGTTCCCGAAACCATGGGTGAAGTAACGCCTCCTTTGCCGTAATGCGACGCGCTGGATCGTACACGAATATTTTTTGAAGCAGGTCGAGAAAGTTTTTTAGAAAACTGTTAGTGCTAGGTATGATTTCCTGTGACGGCATAAGCTTCGTGTTCCAAGTAGTTGTACATTGGTGTGGCCTACAATTAATCGCTTCATGGTTCTCAAGAATCGTCTAGAAGCTCGATTTGTCTCAGGAGTCGGGTAGTTGAGTCGAAAGCGTTTGAAGTAGCTGTGGGAGTTGTCAGTTGCCTGTGGGGTGGTCATGCTTGGACGGGAAATTTACCTGGCTGCAGTGTTTCCCCTGGAGGGTAACCTGTTGACTTGCCGTACTAGCTCGGTATCGATCTTGGTATCGAACACCGCTTCCATCATTGCCAAATGCTCGAGGTTATCGTGGGTTTGGAATAATGCGTCCCCCGTGAAGAATTCAACCAGAATACAGCCGATGCTCCAGATATCACAGGGAAATGACCACCCAAGCCCGAGTATGATTTCGGGGGCTCTGTAGTGACGTGTTGACACAACAGAGGAGTGGTACTCGTCTTGGAAAGTCGCTGATCCGAAATCGATGAGTCTGATTTCGGGGTTTAAGAGAACCTTTCGGTGATGAGCCTGGCGGCTTGGGGCTGTCCGAGATGAAGGGATGGTACGGTTATAGGTAAATGTTTGGTAGGCAGCATTGCAGAGGAGAATATTTTCCGGCTTTAGATCAGTATGAACCAGCCCAAGATCGTGGACAACTAGGGATATTATTAGAGCCGTAAATATTAGCAGAGGTGACATTTGGAACTCACAGGCGACGCTTGTCAAGAGCTGTTTGGCAAAGCTCTGGATGTGGCTGTTTGGGAATGGCACAAACCCGTTCCCTTTGAGAAAGTCGAAAATGCTCGAGTCGAGCAGATTCATGACGAGGCAAGTGTGGCCACGGAAATCGAAGCAATCTCGGAGATGGATACACCTGTACTTGTTTTCGGCATCGTTTTGTCGCAGTGTTTGAAGAACTCGTAGCTCAATCTTGGCGGCATCGCGGTACTTTTGCACAGACCGAATAATTTTGACGGCGACGACTTCGTTCGTTTCGTTATCGAGGGCTTGAACCACCTTTCCGAAAGTTCCTTGGCCGAGGAGTCTTCTAATTTTGTCTGACGACGGGTTAACACATGTGTGACGGAGGCTGTGAGCGTCGTGAACGACTGACATTGACTTGTGAGGTCCGCGTCGGGGACCACAATGTAGTGTCCATCGTCGTCATCTATTTTCTTGTTTTCTGTTCGGGAACCCTGAAACTCGTTAGAAACAATGCGAATTCCACGGGCAAAACACTTCACTGACCAAGTGTCCAATTCTCACGGCCACATCCTTCGCTCTGCGCACTGGTTTGGTGAGGCCTTCGTACTCGATGTTGGTCCCCAGCAACGATTTGCCATCGATGTCAGTATTTTCTCCAACCGCATGTTGATATCGAGTCCTCTTCCTCTTCTGGTTGACGAGTGGATCAGGCGAGCCCACTTGCGGCTGGGAATTGACTTCCAGTAGACGTATATCGGAGCGTTGGGACTGTATTGCCTTGGCCTGGGATGGGTCGCATGGCTGTCCGGCAGGTTTCTGGAATTGCAGGATCGAATCCTCGTCATATTTTCGTTTCTTGGATGTTGAAGTTTGTAGAGGGGGTGCAATCGCATGATAATTCGACGTTTCGACATTCGCGCCGTTCGCGCCGTTTGCGCGATGCGGACAAGGTTCGGGCGTATCGTCAATAACAATCACCTCTTGAGGGAGGCCATTCTTGTAGAATTCGTTCCAGTCCGGCAGCCTCGAGTTCTTCTGGGAAGACCGGAGCTGTCTGTCGCTGACATTGTACTGATTCGGAGGTCGGAGCGTGCTGTGGAGAGGCTTGGTTGATTCTGTTGTCGCAGGAAGGGTCTGGTGGTGGAGGGAGGGGTTGGACGGATCGGACAGGAGAAGAGCTGGTCGGTAGTCTTCTCGATCGAAGGTTCTCTGGCCCAGGCTGTGACTCTGAGTCTGATGGGATGTTGCAAAAGCCGACATTGTATCGTCATCGGTGACGAAAAGGAGCTGGGTCGTCTCAGTCAGTCCAACGATCGAGCGGCCGAGTCCTCGAGTTCGCGCCGTGTTTGGGAGAGCTCGGATAATTATAAGGCCGGGTAACGCGGATGGCTTGGCACTACTGGGCGATCCATGGACACCAGCTTGGCCCCAGTTGTGCGTGAACAAATATGGATGCAAAACTGCCGTTCCATCTGAACGTTTAAAACTGTCCTTCTGTCCTTTCTGTCGGCTAGATCCAGCGGCTCTAGGATGCAAAAGACCGCTTTAGCTGGTTGTACGTAACCAGCTCATTTGCAGAGATCAAGGGTGGCTGGGATTCTGATGACTAATGTCCCTCAAAGCAGACTAGCGCACCCCCTCGAATACCTTTATAAGGGCGCACACCCGACTGAGTTTCTGCTCTTCTTTTTTTCTTTCTTCTTTATCAAAAAGCATCTGAGCCGCCACGACCTTCATCTAGGCCCTTCGGGGCATTCCCACGGTGTCGCGTTGCCTTTCCCCTAGTGGGAAACGCTCAGAAGAGTAAAACCCTTGGATATAGGAAGTTTTCCGTCTTTACTCGTTGCTTGCAACGAGAACTGTAGACGGTCAACGCCAAGAAGGGGGGACATCTCCTTGTGAGAAATCTTGAAGTTTTGAGCCTTAGCTAAGTCTGTGAATGCTTGGTCGACCCTAGCCACTTGTAAATGCATCCCTCCGCGAATATGCACTGGGTGTCCGTCAACGATAGGCCATCTTCCAATTGCCGACGTAAGGGCAGTTCCTGGACGAAGTGCTCGTTGGGAGACTGGTGGGTCGCTAAAGACCGTGGCACACCCAGTCCAAAGAAATTGACTGCGGCTCCGCTGCCGTAAATCATCAGCATACTAGTATGTTGGAGTGTCGAGATTTTTCGATCTGTAACGACTCGAAATGCCTGCAATTGCGTATCGAGGATCCATTTCACGATGCCCAGGAGTGGATATGCAAAGAGAAAAGTCAGATAACTCCACTGGTCCTGCCTAGCCGTCGTTCCCATCTCGATTCGGCCTAAAATTACACTGCCAAGAGACCTCAGTCCTCCTGAGTATCCAACATGCCATCCTTGCCATTGCTTCGATGCTGGTCCCTCACAAATTTCTCAATCTTGTCGTCATGGTGTGGTCGTTCGGGCGGTCCTGGAATCTCAGGCTTGCTGGGCTCGTTCGGGTCGTTTTGCTGGCCGCCTAAAATTTTGGCGGCAGCGGGGACGTACTCAGTGACTAGATCCAGGGTAGTGTTAGTGGCCATGTTCAGGAGTGAAACGAGTGTTGATGTCGAGAACGTACTCTTCTGGACGATTGGGTTTGGTTTCTGAGTGCTCGAGTTGAGGCGGTTCTCTTCAGCTGCCCGGTCGAGCTTCTCCTTAAAGGTCTCCTCCTGCTGGGGTTCGTCCGTGTTTGAGGGTTTGTCTGCGGAAGCCATGATGATTCCGATTGATGGGCAATTGTTTTTGATGGGATAGGAAAATGGTTCAAGGATTAGAATTGTTAGAGCTTGAAGTAAAAGATCGAACAATCATCTATCGTGAGTATCAAGGAACAAGCGCAAACTCTCGGCCTACGCAATCGATTCTGCGCCCTCATCTTTGGAACCAATTCTAGGAACGGTGATGAAGGTGACGTCAAGGCGCAGCTGCGGGGTGATAGGAAAAACAACTATCGATAAACGATAAGCGTATCTTATCGGTGGCTCTTTGGTGGGCTGGTGGTGGGCTGACTGCGGTACGAGGTAGTTTGGTCAACAGCAACAGCCTTGGGAGGTATTTTCTTTGAGGGTGGAAACATCAACGAGAAGTGAAAATTGTCAAAGATGGCGCCCATCCCGATCACCATCATCACGGGCTTCCTCGGCTCTGGGAAGACGACGCTGATCCTCAACCTGATCCCACAACTCCGCAAGCAGAACCCGGCCTACAAGCTCGCCCTCCTCAAGAACGAGTTTGGCGACCTGGCGGTGGACTCGCAGCTTGCCTCCAACTCGGCCATTTCGGGCGTCCAGGAGCTGCTCAACGGATGCATCTGCTGCAACCTCGTCGGCCAACTCGGCCCCGCCCTCGAGGAGCTCGAGAAGTCCGTCTCTCCTGACCGCATCGTCATCGAGACCAGTGGCTCGGCCTTCCCTGCGACCCTTGCCCTCGAGGTCAACCGCCTGGCGCGCGACTCCGGAAAGTACATGCTTGACGGCGTCGTCAGCGTAATTGACGTCGAGAACTGGAAGGGCTACGAGGACACGAGCTACACGGCGCGGATCCAGGCCCGATACACCGACCTCATCGTCTTCAACAAGTGGGAGGCTGCGGGCGAGGACAGATACGAAGAGTGTCTCGACAGAGTTGGTGATCTCGAGGTCGATGTGGCCAAGGTCAAGAGCGACAAGGGCTGGGTCTCCATGGACCTGGTATTCGGCGTCGATGGCGGACTGGCCCAGGATTTGACTGACGCAGAGGTGAATGGCGGTCACAAGACCAACGGCGAGAGCCACAACCACGAGAAAACCAATGGTCATGACCATGCCCACGGCCACCAAAGTGAAGTCGAGGTCCTCTCCATCGAGCTGAACGGCGGCAGCGGCGGTGCTATCTCCATAGACAAGCTCTTGGGCTTTCTGAACACCACACCCAAGGACGAAGTCTACCGCATCAAGGCCGTCTTGACCCTCTCCTCCACTCCCTCCAACTCAGACCCAGACGTTCCCAAGCCCGAGGCCAATCCCAGCGGACGATACATCTTGAACTGGGCGTTTGGCCGCTGGATCTTCACGCCAGTCGCCCAGACTGTGCAGGAGCACGACTCCAGCAGCGAGGTGACGCTGCGCATGACCATGATTCTGGCGCGGTATGAGAGCAATAAGTGGGAAAAAAAGGTCGAGGCCGGTGGGCTTCTGGAGTTGGCGGGCGGTGATGCTAGTGGGCTGACCGTCAAGAGGATACTATAGACGGTCTAGAGAATAGAAACTAGAAGAACAACTAGAAGAACGACAGTTGTATAGAAGTAGAAAGACATGGGCTGTAGAGGATATCACGATGAGACGAAAAGCTTGGGCGGCATATACAGCATAGACCCTGTTCATGAGAGGGCAGCACTATTAGGCAAATTCTGAATATTTTTCAAAAGACGACGACAAGAATCGAAACAACTCTCGCCAAGACGCCAAGTATTATCATCGATGCCTCAGATCCACCCAGGTCCTGGGCTCACCGGACTGCCCCAGAACCCATCGTACTCCTCCAAGCTCAACTCCCGCCGCATGTACCCCTGCGCTTCTCGACTCGCCACCGAGTCTGCCCTCTCGAGGCCCTCGACCTTGGCGGCCTGAGTATCAAGGTAGTAGTTGGGCCACTCGTCATTATAAAACGTGGTCCGTCGGCCAGGACCCGCGCCGTACTGGAACCGCGCGAGCACCTCGGGCGTCGGCAGTCCAGACAGCGACGTGGCCGACGGCCGCGAGATTGACACGACGGTGTGGGTAGTGCGGGAGGTGGGCGAGATGGGCGGCGTGATCTCGTTGGCTTCCGGGTTGGAGGCGAGCGAGGCCGTGGGATAGTGGCCGTGGATGGACGGTTTCCCGAAGCTGTTTGGCGTCATGATGGGCGGTGGCCGCGTGAACCTCCCCCGAGACTTGGTAGGCTTTTCGGTTTGCGGCGGAGGGGGATATTCGTCGTGTTGAAGGGGTGGTGGTGAGGTAGTCTCGTCACCGCACTCCTGACACGCTCCCCACGCCTCCGCAACTCCGATATGACACACCCGGCAGAGCGGGTCTGACACGCTGTCCTGCCGCACACGGATGTGAGGGTTAAGGTGGATGGGGTGCGAGCCGAGGGCATCCTGAGGTCGCGATGGCCGCCGCCGACCTTTGTCGCTGAGCGGTGGTTCTCTGCTCAGAGGTGATGCCGGCAACGACGGTCGGAACAAAGGCTCATCGGACCGTGAATATCGCTGGGGCAAGTTCCTGCTCAGCGACGTCAAGCTCCACGAGTCATCCAGGCGAGAAGTCCGGTGGGAAGAGGGCCTGGACGGCTTCGGGGTTGGCGTCAGGCCGGATGGCTTCCACGTCCACGGGTTCTCCTTGCGCGACGGCCGGCGGACGATGACGGTGTTGATCTTGGGCGCCGCGGGGTCCGGCGCGGGCAGCTTCCAGCTCCATGGGTTGTCCGGGCGCGACGGCCGGCGCATCATGACCATGTTGGCCTTGAGGGTGGCGGCGGCTCGCTGCTCCGGCGGGCTGCACGGAGGTGGTTGCTCTTCTGTTGGTGACGGAGGCTGGCTTATGGCCGGGTTCGGCTTTGGGGCCGGGGCCGGGGCCAGAGCCACCGGGGGCGCCGGCGGAGTCGGCTCGGCCCAATTCCACGAGATGTGGTTGTCGGGCCCCGGACTGTAGTCGGGCGATGAGTCGCTCTCTTTGTCGTCTTCGTTGTCAGTCTGGTCCATGTCCGCTGCCTCATCCTCGTAGATGAGGGGCAGTGGTGAGCATGCTCTCGACTCGTCGCTGCTCTCGCTCATGTGGCTGATGCTCATGCCCCGTCCTCTTATTGCGTGGATGTCCAAGTCTCGTATCTGGGCGGTTAAGTCGGCCACCGAAACTTTGTCTTCGAAATGGAAGGGATCTTCTTCGTCCAAGTCCAGCTCTTCGGCTTCAGACTCGTGTTGTCGGTCGCAGTCGTCCGAGTCCTCAGGCTCCTCTGGCTGTGCCGGTTGCTCCTCCGGGGCGGAGACTGCCAGCACACCGCCCAAAGTCATGACGGATTCTCTGCGTTCCTGTTCGCTTGGCACCGCCTCCTCCTGCATAAGTCGTGTCGGTGGCCGATCAGCCATATGTACAATCTTCAAGTCCTTGGCCCTGTCCCTTGACCCGGATCCGCGCCTCCCGATGAAGGATCGAAACTTCAGCTGGTCTTTCCAGCTGGTCTTCTCTTCGCCTTTCCGTGACTGATGCTTCCAGGCAGTGGCATCGTCGTTGGTCTTGGGCTTGGTCCGTGGTGATGAGTGAGGCTTCCGGGGCGTCTCATCATCGCTCGTCTCCCTAGGCGCCGACCGCAAGCTCATCTTGTCCTCGCTGCCGCGCCTGCTCGTGGCACGACTACTCGGCGCTGAGATCTTTGCCTGTCTCATCATCATCATCATCTCGTAATCTCTCATATAAGGGACAAGAAAGAAATATGTCTTCAAAGGAGCAAGAAAGCAGCTTGCGGCACGGGGCAACTGGGAGAGAGCGGGCCGCCATCTTAGATATTCCCGGGGAACTTGGCCCCGGTTCAAAGTTGGCGCTGGCTGAACCTAATGCAGCGCTCTCTCCCGTTGCAGATCGGATGCGCCGAAAGGTACAGTTTCGGGAATCGGGCAGACGAGTTCTGATTGGCGCGCGGCCGAAGCCTGGTAGATCCGGGGAGAAGCCTCGAAGCCATGCGTGAGGTGAGGAATGCAGCATCGCGAAAGTGGACGCTTCCGGACCACAGGATGCCCACACGACGGATAAGCGCTTCTGTCAAGGCGCGAGGAGATGCTTTCGGATCCTCTTCATACTTTGTCCAGAACAGCTCCCGGATCCCGTGTCCGTTGAGTTTATCCCTGATGCAGTTTGGTTCTACATGTCGTTTCCCAATGTCCATCATGGCGGCCCGGCCAACTCACTCCCGCTTTGCATTTAGCCCATGTCTTGAGCTGAGGCCACCGGGAATGCTCCGTCTCAGTCTAGACTCTAGACGTCAGGCTCTAGCCTGGCTGTCAAAGCTGTCATGATGCGCACCATGCCCTGTACGTATTTCCCAGTCTGATTCCGGATTTGCCCCTGGCATTGTAGACTTTGTGGTACGTAAGAGACACATGTTTTGCTTGCTCGTACCCCGCGCTTTTAGCCTCGCCGTCGCTTGTCCCTTTGTCTCCCCCTTGTTTCTCTATGTCTATCCTGGTCTGCATCTCCTGTCTCGTTTCCATTTGCCTCCCACCTTATCTCCCCCCTCTTTCCCCCCTCTCTCCTTTCGACTAAAGACTAACCGTCACCGTCATGTTGTTGCTGAGTACCATTAGCGTCGGCGGCATTTCGTTGCAAAGCACCTCCACATCCGACAAGTATCGTATCGTTGCCATCTCATCTAGACTGGTCCCTTCAGACGGTATCGGGAGCGTGCTCAGTAGCACCGCCGTGTCCTTGGAGTGCTTCCGCATCAATTCGTTGAGGATCAAGTGCTGTGCCCTACTCGGAAGCTCGTTGAATGAGAGTTCCAGTCCTTGAGCTGAATATGGCGTGTCCGCTTCTTCGCCGCCCTCCATCATAGAATCAAACGTATGGCTTTCGAGCATCTCAGGCATCTGAGCCCGAAGATCGCCCTGCCCAAGGTTTAGAGCTTGCGAATTCTGCCGTGAATGATGCCTGGAGTGCCCTGCTGAGCGCGGATGGTAGGCGGGCTGCTCGGCAAACGTGATTGACCTGCCCTCCTCCTCGCCAATCGCGACTCGGGTTTCGGGCGTGGGGCGGCTCGAGAATTTGCCCAGAGACGATTGCCGTGAGAAGGCTGGTCGATCCGCTTTTGGCGTTTCGGATGTGGATTCCAGAGGCGCAAAGCTAATCTTGGATCCCTCTGCCTCTGCTGTGATCTTCGTCTCCGGGACAGGTCGACTTGAGAACCGCACTGTAGACGACTGTCGTGACATGTTAGGCCTCGCTGGGGTTGATGTGCCGTCGCGCCGCGGACGCAGTGTGTCTTCTCTTGACGGGCTGATCGGGCGTGAACTGCTTGTTTTGGGTGCTTGTTCTCGAGTTTGCCGCGAATTTAACGAGGGGAATGCCTCGAGTTGGTCGTTTGCGTTGTGGATGTCTGGCTCGATCCGTGAGCGTGATCTAACTCTGCCATTTTCCATCCCTGTTTGGGGCGCTGACATGGTTCCATACGAAGCACCAGATGCGACCCCGTCAGTATTGGGTTGGACGTAAACGTGCCGTCCTCTAGTATTTAACCCGGGCCGCTGCCCAGGGCCGCGACTCTTGCGATCCCTCGATGCCAACAGCGGCTGTCTCGGAGATTCAGTAGGGCCGATGTCGTACTCATCTATAGGAGCCGTAAACCCATAGTCCCTCTCCTCGTCAGAATCCGCGGAAGAGGCGCCTTCAATTTCCGACTCGTCGTCGCTTGTCAAATCCTCCAGTGCTTCGTCGTGAAGGTGGTGGGTGTGGATTCCCATGTTCACTCCCATCTTTGACAGCACTCCGATCGGCGGCCTCCTGGGCATATCCGAGACTTCCACTACACTCGCACGGCGACGCTCGTAGTTTTCTTCGTGAGGGTTGTAAATACCTGGACGCCCAGATGTAGAATCGAAGATGTGGGCGAGGTGATTAGCTTCCTGTGTTGAGGTCATATTGTCTGGTTGACCGCGAAACATCTGGAGATCATCCCACCACTCTTCCGCTTTGAGCGTATCGTTGACCACAATTTCCCAGTCGATGTCATGGCTGTAACCGTGTATGATAAGCTCGTACGTATTAAGCTCGCCCGATGCTAGACAGAAGACTTTAACTTCGGCATCGATCCTGAGCTTATCCAAAAGCGCCATGACTCGCGCTTGCTCTTCCGGGACTTCGTTCTCGTACTCGACAAAAACCATGACTCTGAGCGAGTAGGCCTGCCTCCAAGCATGGACGCTGTGCAGGATGTGTCCGAGCTGGAGAATAAGGGTATCTACTTATGTGAGCTGGCCATTTGATCTGCTGACATGTTTAAGCACTTACAGGTATCAAAATTAGTCGTGAGTAAATTCTTTCCGTCGGCTGCAACTTCTGCAGACATTTGGATCGGCCATAGATCGATGTATTTTTTAAGATTCGTCCCATCTTTTCTGGGGGTCTCGAGCTTGTCGAAGCCACAGCCCACAGCAACATTCAGCTTACACCTAAGGGCTAGATCCTCCAGCATAGTGAGATATTGCGTGGGTGACATCATTTCTTCGGTCCGAATCACGTCGGTAGGGAGTATGCCCTCTAGTAAGCGAGCCGAGGTGTCGCCACGTCGTCGCGGTGCCTTGCCTCCCGATTTTGGTGGCCGTCGCATCTGTACAGTGGGAGACACAGGGACGTCGGGTACTCGGAGCTTCAAGTTTGACTTGCGCAGCTCATCCATGTTGTAGAAGCCGAGGACAGCAATATTGGGCCGCATTCCGCCCAGGCCGGCGGATAGTATTAGGTTTCGAATGCCCCAGTTGATTGTGGGAGACATGGTAAGCTGCACAAATGCTTTGATCCTGGAGAACTCGGATATGTAGTTTGTCCACGCATGCTGCTGGAGTCTGGCTTCGTGAACCCCAGAATTGAAGTCGTCCGTCACGATGACATGGCCGAGAATATACAACGATCCCTTCTTCAACGAGTTACAGAACTGGATCAGTCTCGTCTGGCGCCGGGGGTTGTTGATGAGAAGAATGATGTGCGGCCGCCAAAACTTGATATGTTCCGGCTTGAGCCGTAGTAGATACTTCCTAACCTGATGGTAGATGAGGTTCTGGGACACATCGCCCCAACGCTTTGGCGGGCTGAGATAGTGGATTAGCAAGAAGAGGAGGACGAGCACTGAAATAGCAATGGCGGCGTAGGTCTCGTCGATGAAGAACATGGCAGCGGCGGAGAGAAGACCGGCTAGTAAGGCTGATTGCCAGGTAAAGAACTTGAAGCTCGGTCGGAAGTTGGGAGCTGACCCGACTTTGAGCAAAAAGCAGGCAAGATTCATGACGAAAAAGGTCATCTGCGCCCTTTAAGTTAGCATACAGGCCAAAACACACGTCAACTTCTCATCGGCAAAAATTCAAGTAGTTGGCATTGTCCGGGGAAGAAAATAAAGGAAACAAAACTGAGGGTTTAGAAGTATCGTTGTTGATCGTGATCAGCTGAACGAGGAAGCGGAGGATGCTTACCTGATAACCCATCGAGATGAAGGTCGCAATCTGGTTGAGATCGGCAAGAAGGGCAACCTGGGCGATGGCATAGGTCAAGAGCAATGCGAATATGGGCTCGTCGCCATGCTTCGTGCCTCTTCCAAATATCGAGAGTCCAGGGAGAAGCTTGTCCCTCGCAAAGGCCTGGAAAAGCTTGGCAGAACCGATGAGGCCCATTAGAGCAGAGAAGAAGGTCACAGCACACTCCCCTGCCAGGATAACGGGCTTGGATAAGTTGACAAGGGAAATGGCATTCGGGTTCGCTATGAAAGAAGCATGGGTGGTACTTGCGGCGAGAGAGAGTATCACAACAAAGTACGCAACAAAGGTAGTGAGCATGGCCCAGAGAGTACCGTTGGGGATGGATCTGCTGGGATCTTTCAAGTCTCCGGACATGGATGCACCAGCAAAGATTCCTGAGGTCGCGCTGAAAAATAATTAGCACAGCTTAAGAGACGGGTCTTGGGTCTCGCATATGGCGTACGGGAACAGAATACCGAAAAGGTCACGGAAAGTAGCGAGTCCGGCGTATTCCGGACTGGTGGTATGGGGGAGGAAGTTGTCCACCAGAGTGTTCAAACTAGGGCCGGTGAAGTGGATGCCCAGGGCATCGTCACGGAAGGGCCTCTTGAAGATTGCGGAGACGGGTATGCTGATGATGGCAAGGCTCAAGACAGCAAGCAATGCATTGGAAGCCTTGGAGAAGGTCGCAGAACCTAGGAAGCACAGGCCAGTACAAAGAACAAGAGCAGCCGTCTGTAGCCCGTAGCTCGTCCAATACCCTTCAGGGAACGCTGGTCCCAAGTTGAGACGGATGCAGTCAATAAGGCCGACGACGTTCATGGAGGCGTTTAGGACCTGGGCGAGAAAGAAGAGGATGCCGATGGAACCACCAAACTCGGGGCCGAGGGAGCGAGAGATGAGATAGTAGGCACCACCGCCTTTGACCTCGCCGTTGGAGGCGATGGCAGACAAGGAGAGGGTGGTGAGGAAGTCGATGGAGTAGGCAATGATGAGCAGGCCTGGCATGGAGCAGTTAGTCGGGGCTCTATCCAGCTGAGTTTGGCAGTGGAAATGGTGGTACCGAATATGCCCATGAAGCCGACTTTCCCGAGAATGAGGCCGAATCGCAAGAACATGAGGATGCTCATGACGTTGAGGAAAACGGGAATGTAGACCCCGGAGAGGGTGCCCAGCTTGGTGCTCTCATGTCCTTCATTCATCGCAACGGACGGTCTCCTATCACCAGCGCCAACACGGTCGTGACCGCCATCTGGGCTTCCTCGTCGTCCATCTCCACCCTTGCCGTCGAGGGGTTGAGGCATCGTCATAGCGCGGGTTGGAGTAGTTCCCAGCCGGCGGGACGTCTTGTCACAGGCAACAGCGGGGAGAGGGGGAGAACATTTGAAAGTGGCGAGAGCGGGCACTTTGAGGATGAAAAGCACGCTGGCGGACGAGATGAAGGAGGACGAGGAGGATGGCATGGAGCTATCAGTGCCGAGGAACTAAGCTAACGAGAGCCCAGACAATCGAGGTATCCCCCATGTCCGTACATATATCCGTAGCGGACGCGTACCGCCTCTGGCGGAGGCGTAAATAAACGTATATAGAAACGTAGGGGATCCACGAGCTTTGACGTTGGCTCTTCAGTCTAACGAGGTTGGTTAGACAGAGGGACGATCTTGCTTGCTCATACGTTGCGGACTATGCCCGTACGAAGCGAAGAGACGGGATCGTCACTCCCGCCAAGTTCATTGTACTTTCGTAGTGGTGGAGGAGGTACGCAAGCCAACCACAGTGCTCCGTGATGCATGCGAAGTAGGGGACTAGGGGTCCATGGACCCGGTCTCCGCTGTAATTCCAGCCCAATGCATGCCTGGCGCGCTGAGACCGGGGTACCTAACGTCACATTTTGCCGACATCCAGGACCTGCTTTGTCGGTACGTTGCTCGGGTGGGTGAACAGGACTCCCACTGTCCTCGGACGCCAGTACTTACTTGCACAGATCGATCTCACCGACAGGGCCTCAAGGCCTCGCAACGGGCGGCTAGCTCCGAGCGCGGAACGTTGAACACGGAGCGGACATCGGACGATGAAGTATATGCCGCCGTGAGCGGGTACTTGCTCGGTCATCAGTGCGCTTTGCACGCGCTGGAGGAATCACTGGGGTTTTGCTGCCAAATGACGTACGCCCCCCAGCCAAGCAGGAAGTGGAGAGATCCATACCTTGTCTGTTCTGCCAATTAATATGTACGTGCTATATCATCATACAGGACGCAGGAAGTGGTCTCCCAGGGTGGTTTGGAGGCGATGGGCTAGAATCTGAGCCTCTAAGTGGTCATATATATCTTGAAAGCGGGACAGATGGAAACGGATGAACAGCATAGGGTAGAGGCTCCCGTTGCAAAAGGATGAGCCGGCTACAATATGCATGTTGTCTTTGGTGCAGCTCTACGAAGTAGGGCCTCGGGTCAACGGCCACGCCTCGTGAGCGTGGTCGTGCTGACATGTCACTGTCTCGTAAATGAGACAGGTTGCTTTCTCACGACTGAGTAAGACTCGATGTGATGCACATGCCCCCACGAGCTACTTATCTGGATGTCAAGATGTGAGAAACACGTCTGACATGGGGTGGTGCAACACCTCTGGGGCTGGCGATCCACGGCAGACATGGATGGAGTGAGTCGTTGGCGATGGGGGAAGATGCATCCATCGGTAGGGAGCCAGTCCAACCAGCAGAGGGCGCGATGAAACGAAACTGCACAAGACCTAATGCAGTGTCGGAGGCAGGACGGGAACAAATCAACCGCTCTGGAGTGTCGCGGGACCAAATACCTAGATCGTACTGGTCTGGTCATTCGGTCTCGCCGTGCCCGTTGCAACGGAAGCAACGCTTGAAGTCTCGGATGGGTCTAACTGAACCCTAACATACCCGCGGTTCGTCCGTCGTACTACCAAAAGGTATCGTGGAGCATACGGAGCATGAAATACGAATACTCAGATGGCACTGGAAGTGCCTCATTAGTTGACTATTATTAATCGGCCCAAACACACGAAAGCAATCCGACCAGCGCCAGCGCCAGCGCCATTCGGCCTTGGTCGAGGTGAAGGGATGAAATCGAGCCGCTCCGGCGAGTGGTGCTCCAAAGCGATGGCTCCTTGGGTTTGACGTTATGTGGATCGTGGCCGGCGTGGATGGAGACCCCGGAGGACGTTGGGTCCGTTGAGTGGGGGGTTCGCACGCGCCCTCGATCACGCTCTACCCTCCATGTGCGCGAGACTGTGGCAGTGGCGGGGGATCACATCACATCACTCGAGGAAGGCTTGTCTTGCCTTCTTCTCAACGTGGACGAAGGTGAAGCACGCGAAGCGCACCTCAGCCAAAGAGCTGTTCAAGCCTGGGCAGCGTCCAGCGCATGTGGGCCGGGTGACACCGAGGCGACGCGGAGGAGGCTCATGGAGAAGTTCTGCAGCAGCCAACGGTTCTCCAGCAGCCCGAGCGCTACCTTAGTCGGGAGGTACCTTGTTAGTTCCCATAGGTGCCCCGATACTTGAGGTTGCCCTCCGCAGCTAGGAGGGTACCTACCTAAGGCGCAGGCAGAGGCGCTGGACCGTACCGAGGGGAGGCGGCTGAAGCATCATTGGAGGCATGGATGGATCCTGGATGGACGGCGGATGGCTTGCAGTCCCCTGCGATGGCTTGGGTTTAGTCACCAGACCAACCCTGAGGTGGACACTGCAGGGCACCTCAGTCTCGCTCTCAGGCCCCGGTGTGCCTGCGCCGCCAGGCAGGCTTCCTCCGGCTGGCACCCAGTAAGAGCCAGTGACAGTGCAGGGCACGGAATCCAGCCAGCCAGTGGGCTCAGCGGAGGTGGGCGCCCTAACCTCTAACTATCTACACCCAGTCAGTCCGATAAACCCGCCCAAGGTAAGGTAGGTCGGTCGGTACCTTCCTTGCTAGGGCAGTAGTCATTCTCCAGCCCGCCCACGCAGCAGTTCGCCTTTATCTCATCTCTTGCTTTCTCCCCTCCAACCACAAGCTTCCTCTCCCACACGCCTCAATTGGTTCCGTCATCTGAGCCTTCACCTCGCCCTCCATCTTACCACGTCCTTGCGATCCGTATCCTCCATCGTTATCGTCCTCGTTTACGTTGGTCCATCTCCCCGTCTGTCTCCGTCTCTCCCTGCGCCTTGGCTGCCCGCGCCTCTCTCGCTCTCTCTCTCTCTCTTGCTTGGTCGCCCTCCAGTGAGCGAAGCTATGCGATAAGGTCAAATCGACCTCAACAACGCCCAATATGACGAGCCCGTCGAAAAACATCCTCGACCAACCTCCAAGGTCTTCCTCGCCCTCTTCTGTCGTGCCGCGATCCTATTCCGCCTCGGTCCCTCGGGCCGACCTGACGGCGCGTCTTGCCTCCCCCATCCCAGGGCATCATCTCAACACTCCTCCGCCTCCGAGAGGAGCCTCGCCCTCACCAAACTCCGGTGCAAAGTCCGACGCTCTCGATGACTTCGCTCCCTTGCCTGGGAACAACACCAGCTCCCAGGGCCCCGGTGTGTCGGCTCTAGCTGCTGCTCTCTCCAACTCGCTCGGCCAGTCACCCCCTCGCCACGGAACTCCTCCCGCGCGCCTAAGTACGCCCCCGATCCGATCTCAGTCTCCTGCCCTTGGCGGCCAACGAGCCTCAGCTCCCCCGACCAACTACGGCTCCTTTGACTCGAGATCACGACCTGCTCTCGGTACCAGCGCGCCCTACGAGGACCCGGAGATCATCAAACGCCATCTGGTTCAGCCGAGCGACGACAACACGGCCTCCGAGGAGTCCTCTCTGCTTGGCAACATCAAGGGCAAGAAACCTGCCGAGGTTGGCGGCACACGCCTAAACGATGACGAGTTCTCGAGTTTACAGCTTCAAGGAGGAGACGTTCACCGTGGCATCTACAAATGGACTGAGCAGGCTGAGGCAAAGTCCAAGATGCAGCGCAGCAAGAGTTTCGACCTGGGCAGACCCGAGCCCGAGACTGAGGTGCTGGACATTAACTCAATCAAGGTTCCAGGTGGCTTCCGCAGAAACCATATCCGCCGATCCGCCCGTAGCCCCAACGGCCAAGGAAACCACCTCGAGGACGGTGCCGAGTCTCCCCAGGGCGCCCAGCAGCAACTCTTCACGTCGAGCTTCCTCGAATTCTTGTCGATATATGGCCACTTTGCTGGTGAGGATCTGGAGGAAGATGACGAGGTGCTCGGCCCCAACGAGTACTTTTCGTCCGGCGAGGACACCGATGACTACTCCGACGATGAGCGGGAGCCCATGGAGGACAGTGCTTTGCTGACCCCGTCGAGGCGGAGGCGCAAGAGAAAGGTGCGTGGCGGCAGTGGAAAGACCAGCCCCATGAACGCCGCTCTGTTGCTCCTCAAGTCATTTGTCGGTACCGGCGTCCTATTTCTTCCCCGCGCATATCTCAACGGCGGTATGTTGTTCAGCAATGTGGTTCTCCTCGGAGTTGCCGCCCTTAGCTACTACTGCTTCGTACTGCTCGTCACGACTCAGTTGAGGGTCGGCGGTTCATTCGGTGACCTGGGAGGCGCGCTCTACGGCAGGTACATGCGCAACATAATTCTCGCGTCCATTGTGCTCAGTCAAATTGGCTTCGTGGCCGCCTACATCGTCTTCACCTCGGAGAACCTGCAGGCCTTCATCCGGGCGGTGTCCAACTGCCAGACCACCATCAGCATCCCTTGGCTTATCTTGATGCAGATGGTCATTTTCCTGCCCTTCTCCCTACTCAGAGACATTGAGAAACTGGGGTTCACGGCTCTAATCGCCGATGCCTTTATCCTCGTTGGCCTCGCTTATCTCTTCTACTACGATATCCTGACGCTTAACTTGAACGGTGTGTCGGACATTATCATGTTCAACAAGAAGGATTGGACCCTATTCATTGGAACCGCCATCTTCACCTTCGAAGGCATTGGTCTCATTATTCCAGTCCAAGAGTCAATGAGACACCCGGAGAAGTTTCCCAAGGTGCTGTTGATTGTCATGGTCATCATCACGGTTCTCTTCACCGTCATGGGCGCCATCTCGTATGCCGCTTACGGATCTAAGACTGAGACCGTGGTCCTCCTCAACCTGCCACAGGACAACAAGCTTGTCAACGGCGTCCAGTTCTTATACTCGTGCGCTATTCTTCTTTCGACACCACTGCAGATCTTCCCAGCCATCCGTATCGCGGAGACGGAGCTGTTCACGCGCAGTGGCAAGTACAACCCTTATATCAAGTGGCAGAAGAATGTCTTCCGGTTCTTTGTAGTGATGCTGTGCGCGGCCATTGCATGGGGCGGAGCGGAGCACCTCGACAAATTTGTAGCGCTTGTGGGCAACTTTGCCTGCATCCCGCTGGTCTACATTTACCCGGTAAGTAATGGATGCCTCTGTCGAGACGAGAATACTCCTGCTAATTTTCTCTTCACAGCCCATGCTGCACTTCAAGGCCGTCGCGCGAACCAAGTTCTGGAAGTACTCGGACGTCTTCCTATGTCTCTTCGGTTTCGTGGCTATGGCATACACAACCAGTCTTACGGTCATGAGCTGGGCCAATGCCGCGCCAAGGCTCCCCGGTTATTGCGACAAGAAGGGGATGGGCTTCTGAGGCGCAGATGCGTGAGGTGTGGTTATGGTGTGATGGTATGATGGTGTGAATATGGGGAGGCTCGGAGTGAACATGAGGTGGGTGGTCGGGGAGTCTCAGGATCAGATTCAGAAGAGGGGGATTGTTTGGGATACCTTGGTCAAGATTGTCTGTCACCGGCCAATCTTCTTCTCTCGCATAGCATTGTCATTTATAGAGCTAGCATCGGATTGCATACCAGTCTGGGACTCAAGGCAGTATTGTTGGTAGGTGTCTAGGATTAGGGAATGGCTTCTTTTTGAGTACTATAACCATGGAGCGTTCAGGTCGTTGACCAACATGACGTTGCTGATTCGGTGACGTCGTTTTGGTGGGGGCCGAGATCTCAGCGTCAGGGATCATCTGCCGGAAAGTGGGGGGCGAGTACAGTAGTTCCAGGTGGCCTGCTTGCTTGTGGGAATGCTGGTCATCGCTCGGAGACCGAGACCGACGAATAAGCCCGTTGATGAATAACCCGGCGCATGTCCCGGGCCACTTATCCCGTCGAGTTGCAATTTGAGCCCCGCGATGCGGACGCAGACGGACGGCGCATCTTTCCCATCTCTACCGCGCTTCCGTCTTCCCCCATGCGTCCATGCCCAGCGCTGAGCAGCCTCGGCCGGCAATGCGCGGTCCTCACCGGCAAGAACCCGATCCGGCACCGGCCGTTCGCGACCAGAGCTCGCCGCCCGCCGCCGCCGCCGCCGTTCGCCACCGTCGAGACGTGTCCGGAGCCGACGTGCGGATGCGCCCCCATGCCTGCCATGCCTGACGGGCTGCCGCTCGACCGTGAGGGCCCGATGAAGGGCGCCATTGCCGGCTACGCTGAGCAGGTGCTTGTGTGTACGGGCAACAATGCCTGGCCGTCGCGCATCGAGGAGGAGAGCAGCGGGGATAACCTGGCCGCGGACCTGAAGGAGCTGTTTGGCCGGGGCGGTGACTACAGCGATGTGAGTTGTGCTCTACTCCTCTACTCCGGGAGACAAATGCTGACCATACAGCCCTTCCACAACATCTCGGTCCTAAACGCTTCCTTCCCCAGCTCCATCTCGCCCCGTCCCGAGGTGCAGTCCACGTCGGCCTACCTCCTCCCGAGCTTCAAGTACGTGCCGTTCCTCCCGCGGGTCTCCTTCGACAGCGTCCAGGCCCTCGCCAAGGGCTTCCTGCTGCCCACAAAGCTACACGCCGCCCACAACGGCCTGTCGCCCATCCACCGCGACCGCCTCACGCGCAAGGACGCCTACCAGGGCCTGCTGTTCGGCGTCCAGGACGTGCGCGACGTTCTGGTGCTGATCTGCGGCCACGGTGGCCGGGACGCGCGGTGCGGCATCATGGCGCCCGTGCTGAAGACCGAGTTCGAGGAGAAGCTGCGCGGCGAGGGACTCGACGTGCTGCACGGCGCGGTGCAGGTTGGCGTCCAGGATGCGCCGCGGATACAGGGCGAGGCCGGCGAGGAGAAGACGGCGGCCCGGGTCGGGATGATAAGCCACATCGGAGGTCACAAATTCGCCGGCAACGTCATCATCTACCTCCCGCCCGCGCTGAGGATGGGCGACAAGGAGCATCCGCTGGCGGGGCATGGCATTTGGTACGGGCGGGTTGAGCCGAAGCACGTTGAGGGCATCGTCAAGGAGACGATCATCAAGGGAAATGTCGTGGCAGACATGTTCCGGGGCGGGATCGATGCTGAGAGGAAGATGTTGCGGATGTGAAGCCACCTACTAGTACTTTAGACAGGACGAGAGATACCCGAGCGTTGCGGTAGATTAGATGTAGGTGCCAGTCCAGGGGACATGTACGAGATATATTTGGAGTGATCGCCTTGTAAATTAGATTTGAGAACATAAATTTCTACTTAGTTTTTTAAACTTTTGACGATTGAAACCCATATTTGTCTATGATGCTTCCTCAAGATGGGTGGACGTTGGCGGCATCGGTCTCACGTGACACCGCAAACCAGTTCATTTCTCACATCCTACATCCTCCGATGCTCATTGATCTCAAGGCAAGAGGAAAAGACGGATAATATGCACCAAACGCCCAAGTAGCCTCGTCAAATTACTCATTCGAACACACACGCATTTGCCGGTTTCCCACTGCGATCATCTTGAGCTTGAGATGAATGAAGGCCTCATCATAGCTGAGCCACGTTACGAGGATTGCTACGCCCTCGTCTCAGCTGCCGACTCTCAGACGACGTCATCATGAGACCCGGGATGAGGCTCGTCGCAGCTAGTTTGGGCCGGCAGACATCGCAAAGGACTGGCGGTTTGGTCTGTCGGGGACAACCTCGACGACGGGCAAATATCTCCCAAGTCTCGTGCCGGGGAGTCTCGACATCGCGATGGCTGGCGTCACCAACACCGCATCACGCCTCTCAGCGACCAAACTTCTCTACTCCAAGACAGGCTCGAGTCTTTCCGCCCGTCGTCCTTCTGGGCATCCTCCTCGTCGGCGGCACGGGCTACTACTTCACCGCGGCCCCCTCGCGCCCTGACACGCTCAACGATCGCTTCTTCGTGCCTTACACCGTCACCGCCCGCGAGGTCATCTCGCCGACCTCGTTCGTCATCTCCGTCGCCCCTCACACGCCCAATCCGTCGCACCCCTACCTCGTCTCCTCGGGTGCTCCCGCCCGCTGGCGCCACGCCCTCTGGTCCGTCGAGTTCAAGCAGCCCGAGGTCCAGATCTCCAGGCACTACACGCCGCTGCCGCCCCTCGACGGCGAGGATCCCGCTGACGGCGCCCTGCGCTTCTACATCCGCACCGTCGGCGACGGCGAGATGTCCCACTACCTTGCCCGCCGCCGCGTCGGCCAGGACGTCCACCTGCGGGGCCCGCACCCCGGCTTCGAGCTCGCCGAGCGTCTCGGCGGCCAGGCCCGCGTGGTGTTCCTCGCCGGGGGTACCGGCGTCGTCCCGGGCATGCAGGCCGCGAAGGCGGTGCTGGATGCGAGCCGCAACGCCAGAGTCGATTTGCTCTGGGCCGTGCGGAGCCGGGAGGAAGTGCAGCACGCGCCGTCGTCCCTGTCGTCCTCGTGGCGGTTCTGGCAAGGGAAGCGGCCGACGGAGCTGGGGGTTGGGATACAGAACCCAAGTCCCGTTGCTCGGCACCTCGGCGATATGAAGGCCACATACGGCGACCGTCTGAACATTCAGGTCGTCGTCGACGCTGAGGGCTCCAAGTTCCAGGACAAGGACATCAAGAACGCCCTCGCCGCTGCCCCAGCCGTCGTTCCCTCCCAACCCGGATGCAGATTTCACGACCAGGCGATGCAAATTGGAGCAACCGAGTTTGGTACCCCGGAAGCCCCTGGATGCCTCTGTCCATCATCTGAGAGCACCATACCTGGCAAGAACCTTTTTATCGTTTCGGGTCCGGACGGCTTCATCGAGCACTACGCTGGGCCGAAGATATGGCTGGGCGGCTTCCAGACGCAGGGCCCCGTGGGCGGCATAATTGGTGCGTTGCAACGCCAGGAGCCTCAGCTGGCGCGGGACTGGCTGGTGCTCAAGATGTAGAATTCCCAGAACATGCACATTCCCAATAGACATTTGTAACAACACGCGTAGCATAGCAGCAATAGCTTTCATAGAGGAACAAAAAAAAGAAACTGTAGTCTTACTGGTGGTAACACTGGAATCCTAGACACCGAACAATGCACATACATATGTAATCCAACGCCAAAAAACGCAACCGCCATCATCGCAACAAGCACGCTCATGTGCTCTGAACCTTCCTGTACGAGGGAGGCTTCATCGTCCTCCTAATCAGCTTCCCAGCGTATGGTGGGACCAAGGAAATGGCCCCGATAGCTAGGACGCGCCAGACGAAGCCCCTGAACGTCGTCGTTAGTCGACTGCATATAATAAGGAAAAGGGATTTAAGCCAGGGTTACTCACCAAGTGATCAGAAACTCGAGGTCAAAGTAGCCGCCGAGGAATGGTATGGAGCCCACGAACATGACAAAGGTCCCCAATATGCTGATGATCATGATAGGATGCCAGGTGGTAATCTCAATCGCCACCATGAGCAGTTCGTTGAGGACGAGAACCGTGTAGCTGACGGTGACCATCTTGGGCCCATCAACCTCGGTGAGGATCTGCGACAGGCCTTGGATCATACCGCCTTGGTAGATAGACACAAGCACCCACACGAAGAAGGTTCGGTAGGAGAGAGATCGGCCCGACGTGAGTTCCTTGTAGAGCTCCGGGTATAGGTTGGCCAGGTTCTCGTCTACGTCCTTGTCGAGAACCAGTGACAGAACAGGGGCGGCGGTATAAATGGTAGCGTAGCCGACAAGCAACCAGTCCTGTGTTGTATAAGTCAGCAGGAGTAATATCTAGTGTTGGAGAGGCATCAACGAACCTTGTACAAGCCCTCGGGCTCAAATTTGATAGCTATACTGTACATAGTCTGGCAGACGGCGATGATGAGACCACGATGGATGACAAACTGCGCGAGCTTAGCGCTGCGCTTGTAGCTGTTCCGGCCGTGCCAGACAAGCAGCTTGACGAGATGGCAGAACTGCTCGATGGAGAAATCAGCCGCCAGACTGGCCTGGCGACCCTCTTTGCCGACAATTCCGACACCGACATCGGCGGCCTGGATCATGGACACGTCGTTGCCTCCATCGCCGATGCAGCATACGCGCTTCTTAGTGTACTCGCGGATGAGCAGGGCGACCTCGGCTTTCTGGTTCGGCGAGCAACGGCAGGCGACGACGGTCGGCAGCAAGACGGCGATGGAGATGAACTCGATGCGGAAGTGCGTCAGAAAGAGCGCAAGGCTCTCGCCGTCGATGAGCAGGCAGGCGTCCGTTTTGCTACGGAGGAAGTCGAGGTGGTCATGGGCGTTGTCCTGCTTCTTAAGTTTGGCAACGGTGTAGATGTACTGTCCTCGGGCCACGAGCTTGGAGCTGACGGCCACACATCGCGCAGTTTCCACTTTGTCACCCGTCAACATCCAGATCTTGATGCCGGCGTTGCGGAGGAGCTCCAGCGATGGTTTGACATCCTTCTGCAGCTTATCCTCCACGCCTGTCACGCCAAGAAGCTCCAGATCGTTCTCAAGGTAGTGCGACACAACGCGCTGCATCCCGGCCTCGCGTCCAGTGATTGCCATCGCCGCTTCCTGGTGCCGAGCAGAGAACTCCTGGTACTGCTGGTAGGAGAGTTTCTTGCGGCCAACGACCAGCGTGCGCAAACCCTCGCGGGCCATGTTCGCCGTTTCCTCGTCGAGCCAGTCGTTGGCGGCAACGATGGAGCCCATGACAGTGTCGGCACCCTTTTGGAAGAACCAGATATCCCCACTCGACAGGTCCGGGTTCTTGACGTTGACTTGTTCGTGGAAGTGGACAATGATGCCCATACGCTTACCCTCCGAAGTAAAGGGGAACACGTCAAGGATGCTTACACGGACAACTGGCCTTCCGCTATCAGCGAATTCCAGAACCATACTCTTCCGGTCGCGATGGACTAGCTTAAGACCGACAGTTTCTGTCCATTTGACGATGGCAATCTCATCGGGGGATGCCGCCTGGTACGAAGTGACCTCCTTCCCGTCTTCCATATCCAGGGTCGGTGTTACATTGTGGCAGAGAGCAAGGGCTAGAACGACATCACGGACTCGGGTCCCGATTTCTCTCCTCGTGCGTGTTGCGCCCACGTTTGCAGTACTTGAGTAAGTTGACGACGGGGTGATGAGCATGTTCCGCGATGCCGGGTCTGTCGTTGGCTGGATGTGAAATCCTTGCCGGACATACGAGGACACTTCATCCATAGCCTCGTTAGCATAGGACACGGTTCCCACGTGGATCTTCTTCATGTCCATTTCGTTTTGTGTCAAGGTACCAGTTTTATCACTGAGTAGATATTCGATGCGTCCAAGATCCTCGGGAATTGTGCTTGTTCGAACAACGGCGCCAGGCATCCCGGGATCTCGCTGGATGAACCATGAGTATGCGCTCTTCCCCATGTCGAGGTTGACACGCAGACTGATAGGGACGATGGTCGAGAAAAGGACCAAGAACCGCATGATCTTGACATACCAGACATTTCCTTCCGTGGTCCCGAAGCCCTCAAGAGCAACGAGAATCACCGAAATGGCTAGGGTCAGCGCACAAAGAATCTTGGTCAACGTGTTGATTTCATACTCGAGAAGACCGGTTTTTGAACGAGAGGGGGCTGTGGAAAGGGCGGACCGCGTTTGGGGGCCTGTATACATGATGACGGCCAAGGTGGTGGCTTGAGAGGCGATAACTGTGTTGGCCCAGGCAGTGTTGTCGATGGAGAGGGCAGCAGACTTGGAAGCATCGGAATTTTGTTGCAGAGATGAGTGGTGCGCCAGAGCGTCCTTTCGAGATTCCACAAGTTCAATCGTGCCCAGAAACTCATTGACCTTCTTGTCGGGCTTCCCACCCGTGACACGGAGGCGAACAAATTCCTCAGTCGGGAGGTTCTGCGTGAGGGGAGACGCCAGTCTGAGCTTCCAATCCGTCTCACCGTCGAGTTGATCGGTCCTGATAAACGTCTCTCCGCCAGAATCGCCAACTTCTTCATCTTCCGGCATCTCTACTGCAGGCTGTTTTCCCTTTGCCGTAGTATCCACCTCACCCTCAGAAAATGCCAACAGAGCCTCCTCTTCAACGGGCTCCGGCTCCGCAGCCGGCGCAGGCTTGGAGGCTTCCGAGTAGCACTTCAAGATTACAACGTCGGCCGGCACGCGCTGGCCTTTGCTGAGTTTAAGAACGTCGCCAACCTTCAAGTCCTTGGACTTGCGGTTGACCTCCTGGACCATGGAAGATGGCTGTACCTCCTCAACGTCGTCTTCTTCCAGGATATCCGAAAGACTGTCTCGCACCCCCTTCGGTCTCTGAGACCCCCTCCGCAACGTCTCTGACTTCGATGACTTTTGTTGCCGCAAATGGTTGTAGTTTTGATCAGGGTCGCGAAACACAACGATCTTGTACTCCTCCGAGTTCGCCTCCGTGTCCCTGCGTCTCCGGGCGATGTCGTCAAACGCCTCTTTTCCCATAGTAATGCATAGCACAAACGCCAAAGGAGCAATGTATGTCAAAAGATAGCCGATTCGGAGGGCAGGTATCGCCTGCGACAAGGCCACGAGGAGGAAATACATGTTGAAGAAGAAGGAAAACTCATTGTAGAGTGTAATCGGGAGGAATGTCAGAGCCGTGTACTTGGCATTAGAAATGATATTGTTCGGGAATCGAACGGCCTGGGTCGAGCCCACGGCGACGTGTCGCGATGAAGATGGGTCGTCCTCCTCCTGGTCGTCCACATCGTCAAGGTCTGGTTTCTTGGATCCGGCCATGAAGCTGGGGAGTCGCAGGCGGGATTGCCTGCGATCGGAGCCAAAGGACCGCCGGCCCTGTGCGCCCTGGTCCCCCAACAGCAGTCGATCGTCCTCGCCATAGCCCTCAGACCAGCGCGGGCCGGAGCCATCGGCCTCGACGCCTAACGACGCCTGCGAGTGCTCATCGGCGCCATCGCGGTCTTGGCCCAGGTCCCCATAGCCCCGGCCTCGCTTGTTGGCACGTCGCAGCCCGCCCATGCGCAGGTTCCGCAGCGCTATCCGCGATGTCTGTTCCTCGGTGGGAGAGCGGTCTTGCCGGGAGCCGCGGACTGGTTCGGTCGAGATTGGGTCAAGCTCTTGGATGTCGAGGTCGAGGTCGGAGTCGGAGTCATGCGTGGGAGAATCGGGCGGCTCGACAGATCGGTACGACGGTGAGGGAGGCATCCCGCGGGAGAGCTCCGAGCGAGGTGATGGAGAGGCGAGGGGAACGGATGTTGAGCGAGGTCCAGCGAGGTCAAGGATCGGAGGCGAGTAAGCAATGCTTCTCAGACATGCTGCGCCGGGTGGACTAAAAGGGCGTAGTGTCTCGTTATCTGGATCTTGCCTTCGTAGGGTCGATGCGGAATGATGCTTCAGAGGGGCGTTCGTTTGCGGTGGCGGTGGTGAGTCTCCCTAGTTTTGGTCCGAGTCGCATAACCAAACAGATGTCGCAGATCTAACTCGTGTCCGCGCGTCTGGTGTCCGACCGGCGAACTGGAGAGTAGCGAGAGAGGGGCGAAGAAAGTTGGGATCGCGGGAGGTATGGCCGTGATGTTGAGTTGGCTTGGTTTTCGAAGGCTTCAGGTGACAGGACAGATCATAGATGTATCATGTTGCAGCCTGTCCACTGTCCATTATCTCTCAAGCTTACCCTACCTTCCAGAGCACACAGGGGATGGGTTATCGGTGACGCGGAGGCCTGGTACAGTGGCGTCCCGGGGGCGCCGCAGGCTGAAGGATACCTGGCTGTACAAGTTGGTCCGGGCGTCGTGTCATGCTGGTGCAGGTGTCAATCACCACGTGGTGGTGCCTGCAGGTACCCTCCAGGTAATTCAGGGTGTGGGGTCTTTCAGGGTAGCCTATTAGTAGCTTACGTAGTAGGTCTGGACGCAGCTACGTTTTTCCCTAAACCGTCAGCATTTTTTGGTCGGAATTTCAGCAAAAGCATGTAAACCGACCAACAGCCATATCTCAAACATTAAATGCTTTCTTAGCGTGGCCGTAAGAATGTTCACACTACTGAAATGAGAGAAGACTTGGGGGGTTTTTTTTTTCGTATGCTTCTTTTTGTTTACGTAGCATTCCAATAATCAAAACACTTATTCTCTGACAATGCATGTTTCAGCGCGTTAATGACACCAACCAAGGGTCAGAGTTAAAGTTGAGGAGTTTCTTTGTGCCTACGAAGTACGGCATCGACCCATCTTTTATCTATAACCTCCAATATCTACATCTAACTACCTTGCCTAAGTACCGTAGCCGGTTTTTCCTTTACCAACCCATCATCCCCTATTTATACATCCCGTCCCATAAATCATGCCCCTATCCTTTTATACCTTACTGAGGAAAATTGAAGGTCGGCTCTTCAATCAACTCCATCATCTGATTGTTGCTGCTGAACCAATCCTCCAGCTGTGCCGAGTTACCCATCCACATCATTGGATTCGCCCCTCGTTCGCCATTCAACTCATCTACCAAACCAACCTCCCCTTGGGGTTGTCCGAAATCCTGAACGCCTTGGCCATGGCCCATGGTGGGTACTTGCTCTAGCTGTCGCTGATCCGGGCCTACAGCAGGGAAGCCCAAGGCAGCGAGGTATGTGTTGAGTTCGGCATTGGCCTGAGTCTGGTCCGGCGGCGGAGTCGAGTTGCGAAATTCGACGAACCTGAGAGCCACAGTGTAAAGGACTTGGAAAAGGCGGTGCATCTTAGCCGCAGCATCTGAGACCATCGGGACTGTTTCTATGGAATTGACAAAGCTGTGGAGGCTAGCGAGATCTCTTTCATCCTGAGTCTCGATGACCTGACAGAAGAGGACGATAAACGGTATGAAAGGGGCGAACATCAAGGTCCTACATCCGTGTCAGATTAGATCTAATAACGCGTGGGATCGCCTTCACGACTAGCGATGGCTGCTATAGCCTCACTCACCAGTGCACGTATGAAGGGAAATAATGGGCATTCGTGGCTATGAGACAAGTCATGCACTCTTGGTGCCGCTGTAGTGTCGCTCGTGCGGCCTCGATACATTCGGGAACAAAGGTGGATCGGCTGCCTTCATGAGGCGGGGTTGCTCGATACGCCAGTGTGAGTAGTGATAGGCGGAGGACGTCGTCTGAGAAGGATATGAATTGTACCATTGGCGCCCCGATCATCGCGCTCGCCTTGTTCAACCACTCCGACTATATGTTTGGATTAGCTTAGACTCTGCGGGTCCTTCTCAAGTTGAGATGGTCAACTAGGTACACAGCACGCAATCACTCACGCTCACTTCGCTCGTCTCTTTCCTGATCTCTTCCAGGTCCTTTGTGATGGCTGCAACCCGAGCTGCCCGTACATAGCGGGGCTGAGTGACAGAGTCCGGACTGTACAGCTTCTCGTAGATGTTTCCCTGGCATCGGGCGGTTTTGACCCACAAGGAAAAGAAGCCCGATAGGGGAGTGATGTGGGTGTCCTCCATCGACGGTAGAGGAACGGAGATGTCCCAGTCTTGAATCGTCGATGCCCGCCCTAAGCGGAGAGACAAACTTTTGTCCATGAAGTACACAGACCAGAAGAGAAATTGTTTTCGATCCTTCTTATCGATTTGACCCTTTAGAGATGACATTCGGTG
Source organism: Neonectria neomacrospora (assembly GCA_013756995.1). Taxonomy (NCBI): domain Eukaryota; kingdom Fungi; phylum Ascomycota; class Sordariomycetes; order Hypocreales; family Nectriaceae; genus Neonectria; species Neonectria neomacrospora. Next base: position 64,814 of record JABSTB010000105.1, read on the forward strand.
ATAGCCTAGTGTCTGGCACAGCTCGGATGCCTTGCATGTCAAGATCCAAGAGAGCGAGGGTTTCGATATTTCGATGGCGTGATAAGCCTGAGGATATGGTTAGTTCAAGGGCATGTCAGGTCAAAGGTAAAGATATCTGCTCACCCCCAAGATAAGAGCCGCAATCATATTCGGATTGGCGGGCAAATGTAATGGTAAGTTATTCAGGGCCGTCTCAATGTTGGTACGGCACATCTCGAAATATGATAGATTCTCCTCTTTTGCCTCGGCCTCAGAACCTGCCAACTCCTGAAAGAGATACATCATACCCGTGTTGGAAATGATGAAGTCGGCTTCGGTGTAGTCTTCGGAGAAATAAACACCGAGACAAATGTCGGAGAAATTATCTAGGGGGCAGACGTCAAAGATCCAAGTTGCTTTGTCTGAGTGCTCACCTGAAAGTCCCATATTAGTCCAAGGTGATCAAAAGAATGAGAACTAGGCTGATACGTGGGGATTGTCTTGGAAGAGTGAACCTACTTTTGTAACGACGGACGAGCGCAACAGTCTTCTGAATCGGCGGCAGCTTGATACCTGCAAGTGCAGGACGAGGAGTCTGGTTCGCCATGGTGTAGATCATTTCGGTAGCAGGAGTCTGTTGCTTCAGAGCGTCGACAATGTGGTGGAGCGAGTCTAAGGTCTCGCGCATTTCCAGGCTAGCCCCCTGGAGGGAGTCAGTCCCAACGGCGTTCTGGAGGAACTCGTTGGCAAAGATCGAATGAGCGGTCAGCGAGGACTCGGCCTCAATGACAGGACTGTCGGAAGCAGGTTGCACAGCATGTCCGAAGGGGGTGGAAGTTGATGAAGCGGACGGCTGGGACGTCTTGTCATGTGGACTGTCTTTATCGTGAACCGCCAGCTGAGCATTAGGAGACGGCATAGTGGTCTTCATTTCCTGAAGGAGGCGAGTGACGCCTTCGAGGCGGCGGTCAATGAGATCGATCTTTCTCTCACTAAATAGCGGCGAGTGGCCAGGGGTTAGCTCTCCGGGACATATTGACAATAAAGACCAACGGCATGGGTTTCCCATCGATACCAAAGTTCGTAGCAGAAAAAGAGGACTAAGGCATAGGGCAACTCACTACTGGGCAGATAGAAGAATGCGGGTGCGTTTCTCCTTGGGCCTTGTGTCGGCGTGGGTGCAAGGTATTTTGGCATGGACACAGTGGGAGCAAGGGGAATTCCTATCGCAACGGATCTACGGCCAATTCATTCGAATTAGCCAGGTATCATGTCATGAATGCTTGACGGGGTAGCTAAGGTGCATAGGTTCTTTGAACCGAAGTGGTAGATGGGTGGAGCGGAAGGACTCCGAATGAGGACGAGGCGGTAGCCACGATCTATCCACCCATGCACCTCCAATCGCCAAGGCGTAGGGCTGTCTTATAGAGTGAACAGGTGGACAGATAGGCAAGGATTTCTTTTTGTTTTTGTTTTGCACGAGATGACATGACATTACACACGCACATACCTTGCGTGTACGACAGGCGTCACACTGGAGAGATGTAAGCTATGGGGTCTTGGGGAACTGGAATTGGGAGCATGAACTAACGGCTCGTCGAACAGAAGAAGAGGAAGCATTGTTCTGGGCAGAGTCGGAGATGTCGTCTGGACCATCGCCCGGAGCATCGCCATCCTGGAACGGGGAGTTCTCGTCGTCCATGGCGGGATGGGAAGAGCTTCAGTCAGGCGTTTGGCTACCCGGTCGAGACGGCTCCCCTGTCAACTGTCAGGCTTCCAGGGGCTCACGTGAGTGGATAAGGCGCGAGTCTAAACTCTGGAGTTTGAATCCTGAATCTGATACAGCAGGCGCTGTGCCGTGCCGATGCTGCCGATGACGATACCGACGCAACGGGCAGATGCAGCGTCAATGGGATTGGGTAGGCAGGTTGGCGCAGAGACGGGACGGAGGATGGAGGGGAGAAATCACGGAAAACGTGCAGGTCGGGCCCCGAGAAAAGTCTGGCTCTTGTTAGAGCGTCCCCTGGTCATGACGTTCTAAGAATGAGGGCAAAGAGCAAAAGGCAATGGCGTAGTTGCTGGTGGACGGGACGCGCGGGGTCCGTTGTCCGCGGCCCCGACGAAGCTAATATGGAGATGGATGGGTTGGCGATGCGGGTGCCGTGGAGGCCGTGCTTCCGAAACAGCAAATCAGAGTCAACAAGTGAGAGCTGGGACGAATCAACAGCGTTTCACATACTAATTACTTCCGTTCGTAGTTTATTCCGTACGTGTATTCAGTGCCGTCCTGTCGCAGGGATCTGGGCTTGCCAGGACCCTCCGCCCCCATTCCCGCCCTCCGTTCAAGCCCCACAAGCCTTAAATCGACAGGTTGAGGCTTGTCCCACCGTAATTGCAGCACTCACAGGCAGCAAAACTCACTTCAGCAGCTTCTTCTTGTGTCCATGTACGCGTTTGTCCGGGTTGAGCCTCCATTACTCACCCGCTTCTTTCTTGGCTCTCCTTGGCTTTTCTTGGCACTTTGCAGAGCGGGTCAACCACGTCCCCGAGCCCTGGGCCTCATTGCTAGTTACGGAGTACCAAGATACGGTGCCTCGCTAACGCCGTAGGTATTTCGTCCGCCGTGTAAGCATCATTGGGACAGCAGAGAGGAGCAGCTTGGCGGCCTCATCAGGCTTCGCTCTATCATCCCATGATATCATGATCCTTGGCCGCTCCATCTGGAGTATGACTCTTCCGGCCGTTAGACGCGTGGGTCAATCACTTCCTTGCCGTGTACCTTGATTTCCCCGGAGAGCAATCTTGTGCCCGGGTTCCAAGGGATCCGTCGTCTGTCGTCCGCACCATCACATCACCCAGTGCGGACTCCGCAGCCTGAATGGATCATTCACGTCCTTGCATGCCGACGTCTTTGCCTCATTTCGAATTGACCTCGCCTTTTGTCACCTTCAATTGATAATGCGCCCTCTGTCCTTCTCTGGATGAACCGTTTACACCTGCTGGCCTCGACAACCTCGGCCCGCCATCTTGCCTTGGAGCTTGGATCCACCGAATTGCTCCTAACGCCATCGCCATCGCAACATCCGTTCCAGCTTGAGCACGACAAACCAGCGTCTAGACCGCCAGACTCTTGTGGCCTTCACGCCGTTTGGCAGCTTGTGGCGCACGCAGAACACGATGGGAATCGACTCGACGACTGAGGAAAAGGGCGGCGAGGCCGTTTCGTCGCCCAATCCTATTCCTGTTCCCGACGAACCTGAAGAAGAGGGCGGTTGGGATGCTTACAAGGTGATTAAGAACCACAATGAGAAGTAATAGACGATCGGTCTAGTTGACGGTTATGCCTTTGCAGAGAATCCTTAAGCATGGCGGCCCCCTGGAGCACACACTGCAAGCTATCGCCATCGTTGCTGCTATTGCGTCCGGTGCTGGAATCGCCCTCCAGAATCTCATCTTTGGCGATTTCATCACTATCATCGCCGACTTCACTTCTGGCGCGTCACCTCCCAGCAAGTTCCGCGATGATGTTGCTGAGCTAGCGTCAGTTCCCCTTTCTCAAGTGCAACCCAAAAGCAAGCCCTCTCCATGCAATCAGACCGCGTTGCTAACACTGGCCAAAGACTCTACTTCTTGTACCTGGGCATTGGACGATTCTTCCTTTCCTACGCCTACAACGCTCTCCTGACTTACTCTGCGTACCGCATCGTGCGGAATATCCGACATCAGTATCTCCGCGCTGCGCTGCGCCAGGAGGTGGCATACTTCGACTTCGGTACCGGCGGTTCGATTGCTACCCAGGCCACCTCGAACGGCCGCCTGATTCAGGGCGGCATCGCCGAGAAGCTTGGTCTCACCTTTCAGGGCATCTCTGCCTTCGTAACAGCTTTCATCATCGCTTTCATCGTCCAGTGGAAACTCACCCTCATCTGCCTGTGTATTGCTCCAGCTACCATCGTCGTAATGGGTGTGGTAGCCGGCATCGAAGCTGGTCACGAGTCCAAGATCCTTGATATCTACGCCCAGGCTAACTCGTTTGCTGAGGGCGTCATAGGCAGCGCTCGCACCGTTCACGCCTTCGAGATGCGCGCAAGGCTGGTCGACAAGTTTGACAAGTATCTCAACGACGCCCATGAAGTCGGGAACAAGATCTCCCCACTGTTTGGTATCATGTTCTCGGCCGAGTACACCATCATCTACCTTGGCTTTGGACTCGCGTTTTGGCAGGGCATCAAGATGCTCTCTACTGGAGAGATCGACAACCCTGGCGACATCTTCACGTTGGTCATTCCCCCGCCCGTTACCACGACATAATCACTGACCTTGCGCATGTAGAGTTTTGTTGTCTGTTACCATTGCCGCCATTAGCTTGACCACTTTGGCACCGTATTCGATCGACTTCAGCCGCGCCATCTCAGCTGCCGCCAAGCTCTTTCAACTCATGGATCGGAAGTCGTCCATCGACCCACTCGACAAATCTGGAGAAATCCCTTCTGACACCATTGGCGAAGTTGAGCTTGAGAACATCACCTTTGCCTATCCCACTCGGCCTGGAATTACCGTTCTGGACAACTTCTCCCTAAAGGTCCCAGCAGGTAAAGTCACTGCGCTTGTGGTAAGTGTCTTTTTCTTGTCCTTTATTTAACTTCATAATTGACTTGCGTTCAGGGTCAAAGTGGTTCGGGTAAAAGTACCATTGTTGGGTTGATTGAACGGTGGTATAATCCTAGGTCTGGGACCATCAAGTTGGATGGCCGTCCTATTGACAAGCTAAATCTCAACTGGCTCCGAAAAAACGTCCGCCTTGTTCAACAGGTAAGCCCATTGGTGTCCTTTTGATTCTTAACGCGCTAACTAGTTCTTAGGAGCCGGTGCTCTTTGAGGGGACAGTCTTCGACAACATCAAGCATGGTTTGATTGGGACGGAATTGGAAAATGCGCCAGTCGAGGAACAGCTGGCACGAATTCAGGACGCTGCCAAGATGGCATTTGCTCACGAATTCATCACCCAGCTTCCTGACGGTTACAACACTCAAATTGGTCAGCGTGGCGGACTACTCTCCGGTGGCCAAAAGCAGCGTGTTGCCATCGCTCGCAGTGTCGTATCTCATCCCAAGGTACTCCTCCTCGACGAGGCAACCAGCGCCCTGGATCCGCACGCAGAGGGTATCGTACAGAAAGCCCTTGATAAGGCATCTGAGGGCCGAACCACCATTGTCATCGCTCACAAGCTCGCCACTATCAGGAAAGCAGACAACATCGTCGTCATGTCCAAGGGATGTATAATCGAACAAGGCACGCACGAGTCCCTCCTCGACGATAATGGCGTCTATGCCCGACTTGTCAAAATCCAGAATCTGACGGTCTCCTCCGACTCCTCAATTTCCGAGACAGAGGCAGATGATGCTGCAACTGAGGTGGTGGACTTGGACGTCACCAAGACTATCACTCGCTACGCCACCGAGGTCCAGGAGCACATGGAGATTCAGAAGGAACGTGATAACTACGAGAACTACAAGCAGGCCGGTTTTATCTCAGTAGTGTTTCGACTTCTTCGTGAGACCCCTGAGCTGGGCTGGTCGTACTTCTTCGTCTTGTTAGGATGCCTCGGAGGAACTGGTCTGTTCCCTGGCCAGGCCATCTTGCTCGCCAACGTCATGGACGTCTTCACCTTGACTGGCGATGCCATGAGGGACAAGGGAAACTTTTATGCCAGCATGTTCATCGTCATGGCCGCCGGCGCCCTTGTCTCCTACTTCCTCCTCGGCTATGGCACAAACACTGTCGCTCAGTACCTGAGTCACAAGCTACGAAGGCAGAGTCTTTTCCATATGCTCCGCCAGGACCTCCAGTTCTTTGACCGGACAGAGAACAACACGGGTGCCTTGGTTAGCCGTGTTGATTCTAACCCCCAGGCCATCTTGGAACTGATGGGCTTCAATATCGCGCTCATTATTGTCGCTGTCCTGAATGTCACGGCTTGCAGTATCCTGGCGATTGCCCATGACTGGAAGCTGGGCCTGGTTGTTGTGTGTGCTGGTCTTCCCCCGCTGGTAGGCTCTGGGTACCTCAAGATTCGCTTTGACGCCAAGCTGGATCGCGAAACATCCAAGCGATACTCGACCAGTGCATCTATTGCCTCTGAAGCTGTGAACGCCATACGTACGGTCTCATCCCTGGCCATTGAGGAGGCAGTTTTAACGAAATACGTCAACGAACTAGAGCATGCTGTTTCTGGATCGACCAAGGATCTCTTGTCTATTATGATCTGGTTTGCCTTCACGCAGTCCATTGAGTACTGGTTCATGGCCCTGGGTTTCTGGTACGGCTGCCGGCTTCTCTCATTTGGCGACATTACTATGTACAACTTCTTTGTTGCCTTCCTGGGCGTCTTCTTCTCGGGACAGGCTTCCGCCCAACTTTTCCAGTTTTCGACAAGCATGACTAAGGGTATTAACGCTGCGAACTACATCTTTTGGCTGAGCGAACTCCATCCGACCGTCCAGGAGACGCCCCAGAACCGAGATAACGGCCCCAAGTCTGGAGGACCGATCGTCCTTGATAATGTTCGATTCTCTTACCCACTTCGGCCCCATGCCCAGGTTCTCAGGGGTGTTGAGTTGCATGTAAGTCTACCTAAATTCGAGCTGTCCTTTTGGTTAGACAACGCTGACATCATTCTCTTTGTAGGTCAAGCCTGGTCAGTTTGTCGCTTTGGTTGGAGCCTCTGGGTGCGGCAAGTCGACTATGATCGCCATGCTAGAACGTTTCTACGATCCTACCAGCGGTAGTATCAACATTGACTCCTCTGCCCTCCCCAACCTGAGTCCCCGTCTCTATCGCGCTATTGTCGGCCTTGTCCAACAAGAGCCGACCCTATTCCAGGGCAGTATCCGGGAGAATATTGCCCTTGGCATCGACAATCCCGCAGCCACCGAACAGACTCCTGTCTCAGATGGCCAAATAGAGTCTGCTCTCCGTGCCGCTAATGCCTGGGATTTTGTTTCGTCACTGCCTGAAGGCCTTGCGACACCAGCTGGTTCTAATGGAGCGCAGCTGTCAGGTGGTCAAAGACAGCGTATTGCTATCGCCCGAGCCCTCATCCGCAACCCCAAGGTTCTACTGCTCGACGAAGCGACAAGCGCTCTCGATACCGAGAGCGAGAAGATAGTCCAGAGCGCCTTGGCGGAGGCCGCGAAGGAAGGCGATCGCATCACCATTGCGGTCGCTCACCGTCTCAGTACCATTAAGGACGCGGATGTGATTTGCGTCTTTCATGGCGGCAAGATCACGGAGGTGGGGACGCACCAGGAGCTGATTTCTCAGGGCGGCATGTACCGCAAGATGTGTGAGGCACAGGCTTTGGAGTGATGGAGACTGTAAGTTTAAGGTAAAACCGACTGTTACAATAATCTGCACACTGGATATGGCAGCATAATGTTTTCTCGTATGGATAGGTAGAGAGAAGGGTTGCATCATTTTGTAATTTAGGGAAACCACTCCGTCACATAGCGTCTGGCTAAATGATAATGACTCCTCACTTTCATGCTGGTTGGCCCTGGTGACTACGAAGTTGTTGAATTGTTGGTAAGGGGACGGGACGGGCTAGAAGTGACTGATTCTCAAGACATCCTCACAAGCCATGTCTTGGTTGCAAAGACAATGCTGAACACGTAAAGAAATATTACAAGCGGAACCGTACTGGAATGAGGAGAAACAAGACTTTTCTTTCTTTAGTCGAAGCAGAACAAACGAAGGACGCAGCCCCTTTCAATGTCATATGGACATCATCTTTTATCTGGTTGCTATCTGATCTCACATCGGCTGGTCTAGGGTGCATCCACTTGTAAGTTGGGAGGCAAAGTTGGCAAATTCCAGTCACATGTTGGAGAGCTTGGGCAATGACCGGCTAATAGTCGGGATGACGGAAGTGGGCCCGCTTGTGGCGCGTGGCGGACGTAGCCGGTCCTGGGAAGGAACGAAAACGGCAGTGGACTCAGAACGCCTAAATTTTGGTACATGCCAACTTGCATTTGCGATCTGTACTGTACCATACCTTCACTTCCGGACTCCTTTTCCTTCATCCCGCAAACGCCCCCGACTTTTGACTCGACTATGGCGAATGCCGACTTTTCTTGACAAGACAGCATTCGATTCTTTGTATAATAGGTGCGACAGCTCCCCTGCCAGCTTTGTCGGCGCGTCGTTTGCCCCTGAGGCCGCCGAGTCACTGCATCCTTACATCCTACCCCTTGGAACCCGCGTGCAGCTGCTGACGCCATCGCGAAGTACTGTGCTTGCATTCAGACTTGTCCTCAACCACGATCCCTCGCCTTGTTTGACTCGGCCTCGACATGGCTGCTGAGCCGTCAAACTCGTCATGGAACCCGGCTTTAATGCCCAATAACGCGGATGGCGCTGATGTTCCGATCGAAGCACCCGCTGACGCGACCCAACCGACGTCATCAACCCAAGACCTCCTTGTTCAACCCGAGAAGCTCACAACGCAAGAACCTTCATTACACGTCGATGCGGAGCTTTCCAACGGCAAAGACGCTGCCGATGCTTGGTCACCACGCGATGGTGCAGATGATGCTTGGTTAGCTTCTAACGAGCCAGCGTCTGCGCAGCAGTCCACCCAGGAGCTTCCCACTGAGCGATCCGCAGAAAACCCCGAGGCAGCAACTTCTAAGCCCAAGGGTCCAAAATCGCTACATGCTAGCTCTATGTCGTTTGCTCGAACCGTATCCCACGATGTCAGCTACGACGACGACAACGATGGTGACGATGATAGCGACGATGACGGCGACTGGAACGTTTCCCGCACGGACATTGATCCTTTCAAGTTCATGCCTCCCTCGGACCGAACAAACTCCTTCCCGGTGGTGCCACCGATCACCTCGAGTCCAGACTCACACGAACAACAACCATTGCCTTCGAACCAGGCCTCAGATCTCTTAGAGGAGACCGAGAGAGATGTTGACGCCGAAGAGCTGGAGTACCAGCGAGGAGCTGCGCCGGAAGCTCTTAATGATCTCAACGCGCCTCAAAGGCAGCATGCCCGGTCAATCTCGATTGGTGGAGATCTTCAAGGACGTGATGGACAGGCCTCCGAGGCGCGATATGAGGAGGGCATTCCGTTGATTTCTCAAACTGGGACGGAGCAGGCATCCGAAGCAACCCAGGAAGCGATACCAGCTGTAGCTAGTTCCTTTGACGACGACACCGGTGCTGGTGACGACTTCTTTGGCCAGATTCAAGATTCGAAAGCGGATGTTGCTCTGAACGGACTGCCGGCGCCAGCTCTCGAGCGCAAGTCTACGATGCAGGTCTTGGATTCGGTGAACCCTGGATCCTTCTCGCGCCAATCTACTCTCGAAGAGACACAGGAGGAGGACAGCAGTTCGAGTCCCGAGCCCAAAGCTGAGGCTGGCCAACCTAAGGACCTGGCTGCCAAATGGGAAGCAGCTTTTGAAGAAGACGACGACGAGGACGACTTCCTTCTTGAGGATACCGCAACAGAAAACAAGGAGGTTGACCCGACGGCTTTCCTCGGTAGTGATGACGAAGGATTCCTGGAAGATGAAGAGCCAGCTCTAGCACCGGCAACTGCACCTATCCAAGCTTTGGAATCGAACCCTTACGCGCCTCAAAAGCCACTCACTCAACGAGCAGCCTCTTACACTCCCGCAACGACGTCTTCCGCACAGGTCACTCCTGGTGGCTTGTACGGTGCCCCCGTGCCGACTTTGACACCATACGGATCAGTGCCCCAGTACAACACGCCTCCGCCGGCGAGACCTGAGATGCCGAGGACCCAAAGTTATGCCGACAAATCCAAGGGAGGATATTCGTCTCCATATGACTTGCCTACGGATCTTGTCACTACTGTGGTGAAGCCTCGAAAACGAGCCAGCATGCAAACGCTTCCCAAAGCCAACGTCCCTCCTCCCCAGGGACCGGGAATGCCTCGAAGTGCGAGCATGTTCATGCCTGGTCCCCCTTCTAATTCCCTTTCTCCCCCAAGCTCAAGTCACGGTAGTCAAGGGCCGCCAATGCACCAGGGCCCACCCGTGCACCAGAAACCTCCAACTCCTGGTGTACAGCACAAGGATAGCTTCTTTGAGGAATTGCCTATGGCATCTAGGCCTCGTCCAAGCTCGAGAACGAGCATTCGGGGTCCTTCGCCAGTCCGCCAGCCTCCCCCAATGGCTCATGGTGCTCACATTGCAGCTCCCCCGATGCACTCGGCCATGAACCAGATGCCACCTCCGCCCTTGCCTGCGCACACACTTGCTCCAAGCCATCCCCCTGCTGCTCAGCCTATTGGAGTTGCCGGCTTGGTTGCCCCTGAACGGGCGAGCCCCTACGCTACCCTTTCGACTCCCGTCAATCACATGCCTCCGCCATCCACCAACGTTTCTAGATATTCGCCAGCTCCTGGAGCCACGGGTAGTCATACCGCTCCGCCGGCGGCCAATAGCCGCTATTCTCCGGCACCACCTGCCACGAAACCACACAACTCCTACGGACCCGTTGCCGCATCCGCGGTTCCCCCACCAATCCTGGCTCACCAGCCTAGAACGTCGAGTCCGTTGACTCATTGCGAGACAAACCGGGGTTTCAACGGGGAGATGACGCTAGCTGAGCGTCGAAGGAACTCGTCTCATGAGCCACGGTTGACCCGGGTCTCATCTCTCCCCCCTACCCGTGAGGTTGACGAGGAGGACGAGCAAACCACTCCTAATAGGTCTTTGAGTGCCACCCATGCTCCTACTTCTCATACCGAATCCAGATATAGCCCTGGAAATTCACCAAAGGCGGTTCGGCGCACTCCACCGCCTCCCAGCTACGCTGGACAGTTGACGCTATCGCCTCCTAAGCAGTCAGGCCCGAGCTATGTGCCCTATGCACCACATGCTCCTCCAACGGCACACTCTGGGTTTGTTCCACCTCCTCGTGCTCAAACGCAGTCCCCAAGCGCTGCGTATGGCCACAAGCAAGCCACGAAATCATCTGACTCTACTCGCCGACCTTCTTCTGCCCATTCCGCGACCTCTCCAGTCATGGCAAGGTCGACAATTGTTCCCTACGCTCCTGTTACTCGCGTTCGAGGCCAGTCCATATCGATGAATATGGTCGCGCCTACCGATGGACGGGAGAAGGATCCCCTTCAACGGTGGAAAGGCGCTCCGGTCTTTTCCTGGGGCGTTGGTGGCACAATGGTTACATCTTTCCCGAACAGCGTTCCCCGATATGGCATGATGAACCAGGCTGTGCCGACTATCATCCGCACACCTGGCGAAGTCAAGGTTCGCAACGTTAAGGATATTGAGCCGCTCCAGGATCGCCTTGCCAAGTTCCCAGGTCCTCTCAAGGGCAAGTCCAAGAAGAAGGAGACTATTGCCTGGTTAACTGCTGGTATTGAGGTGTTGGAGAAGGACCTCCCTGAGGTTTCATTCCACTCTCACCTTTCTCTGGAGGGTAAACGTGCAATCGAGCGTTTGCTTTTGTGGAGAATCTTGCGCATCTTCATTGAGTTCGACGGGGTTCTCGAAGGCACCGCAGAGGTGGAGAAGGCTGTGCGAGATGTTCTTTCACCTGGCACAATTACACCAACTGCAGATGATGATGCCCTGTTCCCCGGTGTCGGTGGCCTGGGTGTCGGAGCCAACTTGATCACTGCCATGCAAGCTGACGGAGCTGATATCTCAACTATGGACCAAATCCGTCATCACCTACTGAAGGGTGATGGAGAGAAGGCCGTCTGGGCCTTCGTTGACAAACGATTATGGGGCCACGCGATGTTGATCTCTCACACCGTGTCAGGCGATCTCTACAAGCAAGTTGCTCAGGAGTTCGTTCGAAAGGAGGTCAACTACCCTGGCCACAACAATGAGTCGATGGCGGCGTTGTACAAGATTCTGTCCGGAAACTTCGATGACTGTGTCGACGAGCTTGTCCCTGTACATGCTCGAGCAGGTCTCCAGCTCATGTCGACTCAGTCAGGTCCAGGCCCTGCAAAGGACACTCTCGACGGGCTCGACAAGTGGCGGGAGACGTTGTCTCTCGTCCTAAGCAACCGCAGTGTTGATGACATCCGGGGACTAAATGCCCTTGGAAACTTGCTGTCTAGCTACGGAAGAGCCGAAGCAGCTCACATTTGTTTCCTATTTGGTAGGAATGCATCCATCTTTGGAGGCCTGGATGACCCCAACGCCAGTTTTGTGCTACTGGGTTCGGACCATCATCAGCAGTCTGACCAGTTTGCCAAGGAGACTGAGGCTCTTCAGCTTAGCGAGGTCTATGAGTATGGCCTCTCACTCGCAGGAGGAGTTGCTGCCGCAGCGGGCACCCCTCATCTTGCCGCGTACAAGCTCCAGCATGCCATGACTCTCGCTGAATATGGTCATCGTGACAAGGCTTTACAGTACTGTGACGCCATTGCGACTGCGATGAGTTCCCAGACGAAGAGATCGCCTTATTACCACCTCATTTTGGAAACTGCCGTTGATGACTTCATGACAAGACTCAAGCAGGCCCCCAAGGAAGAGAGCAATTCCTGGATCTCCAAGCCAAGCATGAACAAGGTTTCAGACAGTATGTGGAACAGGTTCAACAAGTTTGTTGCTGGAGATGAGAACGAGAAGAACGGAGCTGGAGCTGGCGGCGAGGGCGAGTCTGGGCCATTTGGTCGCATCGCTACTACGCCCACGATGAGTCGGTCTCCCTCTGTCTCCAACTTTGAGGTTTATGGTGGACAGTCGCCCAGTTACCCTGTGGGCGCAGGTCAGCCTTCGGCAATTGCAGCAGCATCCAAGTATGCTCCAGCAGCGGTGACGGCGACTCCTTCTGCAAACCCGTACGAACCTGCGTCCCAGTACACCCCGGGTCCCAGGAGTTCCATGGAGCGAAGCTCAAACGAGTACCCTCGGAACTCTTACGAGCCCTCGTACTTAGGGGTCACTCCAGCTTCTGCGCCACCTAGCAGCTACGTCCCTGTGGCCTCTTCTGCGTCCGAGCCACATCTTCCGCAGACGGTAGTTGGATTCCCAGGACTAGCACCCCCCGCTCAGATTACGCAGGCGGTTTCTCCATCTGAGGGATACCAGCCTTTCGGCATTCCGACGTCCGCCAGCATGCCCGCACTTGGTGGAGAGGACAGGAGCGCCGAGTCGTCTCAGCAGGGCTACCAACCCCTTGGGTACGGATACGAGCCACCTGTGATGACTCCGAGCGCCCTTGCGCCCGAGACCAACGCAACTGAGGACGGCAGCGGCGGATATGAGCCACCGTCGTTCCAATCGTACGGGTACGAGCCACCGTCTTATGACCCTGATACGCAGCCGACTGCAGAGGATGGAGAAGACTCGCCAAAACCCAAGAAGAAGAGCTTTATGGATGATGATGACGACGACATTCCTGCTTTGAAAAACAAAGATCAGTCGAAGACTGATAAAGACCGGGAGAATGAAGAGATGTTCCGCAAGGCGGCCGAGGAGGATGGTAAGTTTGTGTCCATTGTTCAGAAGAGTTCCTCAGCTAACTGGAGTCAAGCAAAACGTGCTGCGGCCCAACAGTCAGCCAAGAAGGGTTGGGGTTTCACTGGGTGGTTTGGCGGCAGCAAGAAGTCGGAGGCGCCTCCTGCTGCTGGCGACCAATCGCCCGGCAAACCCATCCGAGCCAAGCTGGGAGAGGCCAGCAGCTTCGTGTATGATCCCGATCTCAAGCGATGGGTCAACAAGAAGTCTGGCGCCGAGAATATGGTAGCGAAAACGGCCACGCCGCCTCCACCAAGGGCCATTCCCCGTTCCGTCTCTGGCACTCCCCCACCGCCAAGTGGAACGCCTCCGCCGCCCATGGCTATTAGCAGTAGCGCACCGTCAACGGCGTTCCCTCTCCACATGCGCTCAGCGACCCCGGAGTTGACGAGGGCACCCTCGATGGATAATCTCGGCCTAGCCGCACCCCCTCCTCTTATGGCCCGTTCCGTGTCCACCGGTAGTTTCGGAGCACCCGGTAGTGCCCCCTCGAGCAGACCTACTACAAGCATGAGCAACGCCAGCAGTATCGACGATCTCCTCAGCGCTGCTGCACCTCGCAAGCCAGGCGAGAAGAAGAAGCCTCGCAAGAGCGGCCGTTACATTGACGTCATGGCCAAGTAAGAAGAATCAAGCATATCAGAACAAACGGTGTTTTTGTACGACCTTGGCATCGACCCACTCGTCTGGCGTTTTCTCGGAGGTCTGCCTCTTGGACCAAACATTGTATAGTAGACCATTGATTTTCGTGTAATTTTGCGTACAGCAGCACTGAGGGAAGGGTCCCTTATCGCGGAGACGGCTGTAATTCGCTGAGCTGTATGCTTTGGAGAGGAGGATACTCTGTTTTAATCAGTTTCTTTTTGGATCGCCACGAACACTAAGACCCGGTGGTGTATTATCGAGACCTTATTCGGTCTGCGAGTACACGGAATACGAAATAGTAATGCAGTCAAAGATCTCTTCCGTTGGTATTGTCGTGATTGTGTGTCTGTAGGGCATCGTCTTTGGAACTAAACAGCAATGCATATCCTGCCAACTCCATGACAACCTGCCGTAACTCCGTCTATCTTGATCTGAACCCGAACGCCATAAACCTAAGCCGCAGTTGGCTCTCCTAATCAAACACTATATGACTGAACATAATACTTCTGAGGGTTAGTCGAAAGATCAAGGTAGCCGGTAGGGAGGAGGGACGTACCGTGACGACCGAATCATCTGCTGTAGCATCGTCGTACTGGGGCACGTAGACGTAGAGTATTAAGGCGTGGTCATCGGAGAAGCAGGCAATCACCCGACCCTCGAGTCGGCCAACACTTAGGACTCTACTCCAGTCCTTGCCGTCGACCCGAACGGTGGCCCATCTGTCTGGGCCATCCTCGCGGAACTTGGTGCTCGGGTGGTCCTCGACGGGGCAATCCAGTTGGGTGGGATCCAGTTCAGGGTTCTCGAGGCCAGACCATACACTGCAGATGTCGGTAGTTTCGGTGGCGATGCGCAAGCGTAGGCCGCCATGCATGTTGGCGCTCAATTCGAGCTTGGGGGCTTTGACGGCATTGGTACCGGCGGAAGAGTTGGATGCGAGCGCCAGCTTGGTGAAGCGGTCCGATATGGCCTTGAGCTGGAGTAGAGGTGGCAACTGGATATGAACATCGGGCTCACGGACCTTGGGCTGCATGATAGTCTCGACCGTTTCTGGGTGGAGGACGCGGACGGGGATATCCTGGGTGATGATCTTCTCATGCTCGCGCCGGAGGGAAGTCTCGAGATGCTCAGGATGGAACATGTCATCATCGTCAAAAGGGTCGTCTCCGGTAGTAGCAGACGGCTTTGCTGGGCCAGGGGCGTTGGGTGGATTGGCGTTGGTGTTGGTGGTGATGGTCATAGAAAGAACGGGCATGCCGTCCTTCTTGGTGAGGCGAAGGGAGGCGGAGATGCTGTTGAGGGCGGATTTCAAGGCGCGCTGGAGGGGTTGGAGGGGCAGCTCGAGATTGATGGTGTTGGAGGCCTCGGCGGATTGAATGTGGTACTTGTCGAATATGAAGTCCATGGCGAGGGAGCTGGTCAGTCAGCGAGGATCATGTTGCCGGTGACGTAGATTCACATTCACGTTCACTGAGTGCTAGGAGTGGATGCAACGAGACGGAAAGACGTACGCCCAAACCTGGGATCCCATGTCCGGAATGACGGTGAAGCGGGCGGTATCATCACTCAGGCGCAACCAGGCGATCTTTTCAAGGGAGGAGAGTGCCGCGGTGAGTTCTGGCTGTGGTCAGCGCTGAGCATTCATCGGGTATGGCAATGGCAATGGCGAGTGAAGGGCGGGTCCTACTCGCGAAGGTGCGGATGTTTTTGAGTTCAGTTCGGAACCGCATTTTTGTGAGAGGAATGACGGAGGCAGTCGTGCCGGGCTGCGAAGCGTTGAGTGAAGAAGTAGGAGCAACGACGACGGCGTTGTGACGTTGCTGGGTTGGTGTTGCTTCAGTGAAAGAGGTTTTGGTGGGGCAGGTTGAAGTTGGAGTCGGAGCTGGAGTAATCTAGGAGTTGGTGTTAGTGGGAGGCAGGTGCGGCTCACACGCCAGGCAACGTACCTCCCTAGGTCGAGGATCAACAACTTCCGTGCTTGGACAAGACACAACCATCAGCAAAGAGGCTGGTTGGCAGTAAAAATCGCACAAAATAAATGCTGGAAGCCATTTTTTGATATTGGGATATATCACAATGTGATTGGCATGGGAGTCTGCCTGCAGTTCCCCAATCGCTCGGGCAAGATACTGAGCGACAACCTGTAGGTGACAGGACTAGGGAGGAGCATCGCAAGCAGTGACGCCGATTACTCTTTCTACTAATTCAGCTTACTCCGTTCAAAAGCCCTCCTGCTTTCTCCCTTTACTTACCTTCCTCAAAGGAAAGAGGTGCCTACATGGAGAAACGCAGGATGGAAAACAAAAACCCCGAGTCTCCATCCTCAGCCCGCCGACTTCTCTCTCCCGCCATCCAACACCACGCAACAAACAACCCATCGCTGCATTGCTATATTATTCATTGCTCTACTACTCTTCATTTGCCTTTCCACTCCCGCTCACCGTTGTTTCCATCGTTCATCTTTGAACAAACCCCCCCTTTTCTGAGCTCCCACTCTTCGGCTCTGTACCTCACGAGAACTCCCCCAGAAACGCTCCATCATTCGCCATGCCTTCCCACAAGAACCTCTCGTCTATCCCTTTCCCCCTTTTCGATCGCCTTCGTTTTCCCTTCTCTGGCTATCGAAGGATGAGCCGCTTAGAGGACGCCGAGACCCATACCCGTGGCCATTTTCCTCCTCCACCTCCCGCCGTTCAAGTCCCCCCTCAGCTACAACATGACCCAGCCCCTAGGCTTGATGTCATCTTGGAAGTTTCCCCTGATGCACCACCAGGCGCCAGTCTTGATAGCATCATGGAAACCGCCCCTGATGCACCACCCGACAATGACCCGGAAGACAACCAAGATACGAATGGCTGTTCCTCGCGAACCGTCACTATCCCCAACCCCCAAGGTAGAACCACAAGCTACCCCTGTCCCCCGCTCAATGAGTATCCTCTAACTGTCGAAGTTGTAGTGACACCACCTTCAAACCAGCCCGAACCTGATGTCGAAGAGGATGTCGAGGAGGCCCAGCACCCGCCCGATACCATTTGCTCCCTGTGCGATAATTGGATTGGTAGTCGCAGGAGCTACCATTTCATAGCAGAGAAAAAAGCCTATCTCCCTTGTGGTCATGTCTTCGGGCATCAGTGCATCTTTTGGTGGTTGAACTTCCACCAAGGCAAAAGGAACCGATGTCCGCGCGGCGACTGCATTTCCCTTCGGCATGAGTGCGAGCACCATGCCGTTCCCACCACGCAACCAAATGAACGACCGTTCACTGATACCAACCGAGACACGATTCCTTGGCCATGCGAGTTTTGCGAGACTAGTCGGGGTATCAAGACCACTCAGTCCGTTGACAAGTCCCTACAAAAGCACAGACACGCCAGAAGGGAACTGAAGCAGCGCATGGACAAAAGTTCTAGATTTGTCTGGAGCTTGCGAGAAAGCTATCACAACTTCCGCGTGGAGTCGAAAGAGGCCAAGCTGGACAAACAGGCTGACGCATGGTTCCTTCGGAGATGGGCAACGTTTGACAAGATGTGTCAGCGGTTGAAGAAGAAGAAGGACCAGGAGGAGGAAAGGGAGCGTGAGAGGAGAGCTTTCCTTGAGGGTGTTCTTGTGCCCCTGGATGACGTTGAGGGCGAAAGAGCCCATATGGACCACCAACCACAGTCCCAACCACAGCCCCAACCCCAACTTCAACCAGACCAAGTGATGAGCGACCAGCATAATGGGGTTAATGTACAAATTGGGGGCTCTGAGCACAATGGGGGTGATGGGGGTGAAAGAGCCCAGGTTGACCACCAACCTCAAACCCAGCTCCAACAAGACCAAGTGTTGAACAACCAGCACGATGCGGTGAACGTACAGCTTGGGGACTTTGGGCAAAATGGGGTGAACGCACAACTTGGGGACCTTGGGCACACTGGGGGTAATGGTGGTGGAGGCGGTGATGGCGGTGGTTTCAATGGTGGGGAGTAAGTTGAGAGAAACATGGAGGCAGGCGCGCAACGATGGATGTGTTGGAAGTTTGTGGTTTATTGGTTTGCAGCGACATGATTAGAAAGATAGGTGAAGTAGTTGATAGAGAGTAGCCACATATGAATGAGACTGGAACAATTGAGCGGGAGAGGTGATCTTGGCTCATTATCGTGATAAATGGTGGTGGTCTTGGGGTGGTCTCGCAGTAGTCTCGTGATATTAAAGAACATTGAGAAGGGGCTTAACCGTGTATTCACGGGTGGAAAACGAACAGGATGGATGATGCTATATTCTAACGTTCGTAGTCTGCATGGGCCGGTCTGGCTCGTCATCGCTGTCGTCCCTGAACCCTTCCTCGAGACTAGAAGCTCCTGTTAGCAACACGACACGGTAGAGCAGGGCCTGGAGTGACCTGCTGGCATCTCCATCAAGAACTTACTCTCTACTCAACCGCCTGTTATGATCCGGCCGATCCGTCTGCGCATCCCTTTCGATAGCACGCCAAGTTTCGTCGTCAACATCGCCGAGTTCCTCACCGTCGTCGTCGCCGAGACCGTCGTCGGAACTGGCCCTACTGTCGAAGACGAGATTCCTCTCAGGCCTCCAGCCCCCGGGGAGAGACATTGAAGCGAGGCGGGTGGTGATGCGCTGACGGAGGGAGGAGGTCTGAGAGGAGAGGGAGTCGAGAGGCAGGTACTGGCTGTATCGATTTCGGTAGCGTCGCCAGGCGGGGAGGAGGACGTAGGTGAGGACGACGAAGATGATGAGGGAGATTACGGCGGGGACTATGAGAGTCTGCGATGCGGTGTTAGTCAACGGGGACATGGAGAGGGAGGTTTGCGAGTCGGTATTGCTGGGTTTACCTTAATGACGGAGATGGTGGCGCCCATGTTGCCTGTGAGCTACAGTACACGATCCAACCTGGACCGTGTGGGCGATGCGCGTGACTGTTTGCGTATAGAGGGATGGCGATTTCGAGCAAAATCTCGTGAAAGCCGAGACAGGCCTCTTCGTGTGTCGGACCCCCCTTTGCGAACCACGAAGGGATCGTGATGATTGTTGGAGGGTTGAGGCAGCGATAAGATAGGCCTGCGGCTTGGACGGCTAGACGGATGGCTGGATTAACTTACGTACGTAACAGGCCGTCCTCGTTGGGTGAAGTCGCACGAGCCGCACATCCAGGTACTTGGTACGTCGTCGGCGTAGGCTGTTACGACGCGCGACGCCTCGACTGCTCAAATGGCATGGCTCGCTCTGGGGCGGCAACGGCACTGCGGAGTTCTTTTTTAGCGATCCATTGATTGTGGATACCGTCACGGGCGTGGACATGCATGCAGCGGAACGGAGAGGCCGGCAGCTAGGTAGACTATGGCCCCTAAAACAATGCAACGGCCTAGCCTACCGCAAAGCGCAAACATGCAACTGTTCTACTAAGACGGAAACCAGCCGTCGATGGCTTAGCAGCCGGGCTTCCGCTGAATTATAGGAAGCCTCGAGTTGAGGAATATTTCGTGCCTACGAATTGTACATGGACGATGTGGAGGCCGCCCACCAAAATTGCCAACTTGGGAGGCAGATGCCCCTAAGCCGGGTTGGTGTAAGCGGGCAGCCTAGAAGGTCTGGGGAAGATGATGGAAACCCTGGAAATTGGGAAAACACCGAGATGAGACCTCGCCGGCGATGGGATGGGAGGATGCAGGGAGATGCAGATTGTACAGCTATTGCAAAGTATAATATATATTTAGGCGGAAGGACACCGGGAGTGACGGACGGCCACACCACATAGGCAAGACAACGAAGTGCGCAGGGAGGAACTGAAAAGGAGGTTGGAGTTTGGAGGGAGAGCGAGATACCAGCCGTCCTCCCCATTCCGCATTGTGGCCGACGCAGTCTTTCACGATTCACAAGTGCGAATGAGTCTATATCAGGGGTTGAAATGGGTGAGCAATAAAACTGTGGGTTGCGACTTGGTACAAGTGAATCTATGCCCCTTACAACACAGACACAATAGCAAGCTGCAGTTCGCCTTGGATTCAACAGGTGCATGAAGAAGTACGCCTCACGGGCACCGTAGATGACTTAATAATCTATGCGCGGATGCACTTTGGACTTTCATCAATGTCTCTCATTCATACACTGCGGACTTGTTGGCGAACACAGCCACAGGGGTGGGACATGCATCCACTGCACTATCATCCAATCCAATGTTACGAAATCCACTGCCCATCTCCAATTCTCCATTGCCATCCCACTCTCCACCCAGCCCAAGGATAGCAGCCAGCCAATGCCATGCTGGCGTCTCCTAAAGTAGGCAGGTCGATTGAACTTGGGACGTGGTCCAGTCCGAGGAGAGGGAAAGGAGGGACTGTGTAAGGGATGGACAGACAGAGGCAGATATGTGTTCTGTTCTGTCTGTTCACGCATACCACAGCCAAAAAAGAGTAGCTGATTTGCTTTCCTGCTGGGTAAGGTAGTCTAGGTCATCAAAGTAGTCCCTCCCAGGGGCCCTTGCGTCCATTTCCATTCTTCCCGAGCTCTTATCCCTAACTATCTGTCGGCTCTGCCAAACTTCAACTCTGGCTGGCACTGGACGGTCGGGCAGGCTGACTGTACCACTCCGCGAAGCAGTGAGAAATGTGATCGTATTTCTGGATTACAGTCGGTAGAGGCTACCGAACTGTCGCTGGTGATAATAGGAGATGGTCCCGTCTGCTCCTCTCTGCTCGCAACACGTCGTCGTCACTCGCACGAGAGCCTAGCTAGGTAGGTACCCTTCCCGGCGCGCAGGAACTTAAGCCATGAACCCGACCCCACAGCGTCCCCCGTGGCCTGGCGCTCAGCGCCGCCGCTCCAGTGGCCACAGCGATGGAGGGCCCCAAGCCACAGCGAGTCGACAGCCCCGCCCCAAGAGCCAAAGAGCGGCGGCGGCGGCTAGGTACATAGGTACCTGCTAAGAATACCCCATTGATCCCCGTAACCCGTAAACCAATCGCCTGGCCTCACCTTACCCTTGCTTCTGTACAATCCATCCCCCGAACTCGAACTTGGGGCCAAACCAGAACCGAGCCCCGACCAGATCAAACCCCCTGGACGACCTTTCACTCCTTCAACTGTTGCTGCTGCTGCCGCTGCTACGTCGCAGCACTCGACCCGAACACCGACTCGGGCTGCCGAAAAAAAGACAACAGTCACCGCCTCGATCCAGCGTCGTCTGCCGCCGTCTCGCGCTCCTCTCTCACTCCTCCGTGACACTCCCACACATCCTCGTCGGCTCTCCGCAAACCAAATCAACCCCCTCCCTTCCGCTTCCGCTTCCGCTTCCGCCTCTGCAACGCCAACGCGCCGCTGCGGGAGTGCCTGTGCTTTTGCGTCTGCGTCTGCGAAACCAACTTCACTCCGTCATCGCATGCACCCGCGCTCCATCTAGGTTTCAACCCCAAACCACACCGGCCAAATCGACCCGGGCCCCTCCCCGGATCGTCACTCAGAGCCCCCTTCCTGTTGCGTTTCGGCAGAGAAGCATCTTCCGTTCCCCCATCATGCGACCGGCCCCGGGCCACCAAACCGCCGTCTTCACGTGTTTCACCTAGCCGTCCCCTCCACTCGCTTCTCCGTCTGTTCCTCCTCTCCAACCCCCGGCCGCGACCCCGACCACGATCCTGCCGAACATCATCGCTGCGGCCACCACTCCTGCGGCCACCACCGCACCGGCGTCGCCTTCGCCATGTCTTCAGACAAGACGAGGCAGTCCTCGGGCGGCCGCTCCATCTTCTCCCGCAGCAAACACAAGGATAAGCGCCCCGCGGAGGACCTCAGATACCCCCCCGACGATGCCGCCAGCTTTCGCTCCTCGCGCCACCACAGAGACTCCTCTATCGTTTCCATTGAGCGCTCGGGCTCCCCCGATGGCGGCATCAACATGATGGCCGGGGTTATAACCTCAATCCCTTATGACAGCGTCTCCGGCGGCTCCCGCTCCCCGATCCCAGTCCAATACCTACCCAAAGGCGAGCAGGTGCCAGTGGGCCGAGAGCCTCAACCTCATCATCTCAATAAAGGGATGGACTTCCACCAGTACCCCAGCTTCGACACACCCACCACACCCTCCGGCTCCCATTCCCCTGGCAGGTCACCGGCTCCAAATAACGTTACCATGGCCTCGACTGGCCGCCAGGCTCAGTACCAGCAATGGGGCCCAGGCCAAGGCCGCCCTGCCAACGGCGGCCGATACGACTCCTACATGACATCCAGTGGACGGGGCTCTGCCGACAACCTTAGCGTCTACTCAAGTAACCAAGGCCCACCCGAAAGACTCTCCCGCGCATCAAATCTAGCACTGGCTAGTCCTTCCTCCCAGAGTTCTTACGGCTCCCCCTACCAATCCCAACGCCTAACCAAGTTCCCCGGACCTGGACCCGGACCCGGATCCAGCGGCCACGATGGCTTCTACTTCCCGAAACCAGACGACGACAATGTGGTCGAGCAGATGTTCCTTCAGCTTATGCAGAAGCGAGGTTGGCACAACTTGCCCGAGCAGGCCAGGAGGCAGATGATGGCATACCCTTCCCAGAAGAAGTGGACGTTGTTATACCAGGACCGACTTACCGAGTGGCAAGGCGAGCAGAAGCGCCGACAGAGTGCCCGCCCGAATCAATATGCGGCCCCCGACATTACTACCTACTCGGACGAGGAGGGAACCCCTGAATGGTATGTTCGACGAGTCATGGAGGACAGGCTCGATACCAAGGGCATGGGGAGCTTGGAGGTCAACTTGAGAACCCAGCAGATCGGCTGGGTCAAGAGATTCGTTGAATGCCAGGGCCAGGTCGCCCTGATGACCTTGCTACTTAAGATCAACCGCAAGACAGCACAGGGCCCTGCCGTGCCAGAGGGCAACAGGACGGACAAAAACCTCGACCGCGAGTATGATATCATCAAGTGTGTCAAGGCCCTCATGAACAACAAGTTTGGTGCCGATGATGCCCTTGTCCATCAGAAGGTTATGGTTGCTCTCGCCACCTCCCTAGTCTCCCCTCGCCTTACTACGAGAAAACTCGTCAGCGAGATCCTCACCTTTTTGTGTACTTGGGGTGAAAATGGCGAAGGACATCTCAAGGTCATCCAGGCCTTGGATGAGGTCAAGTCTCAGGGAGGTGAGAATGGCCGGTTCGACTCCTGGATGCGTTTGGTTGAGGTTACGGTCGATGGCCGTGGAAAGATGGGCAGTCTGGTGGGTGCCAGTGAAGAGTTGAGGACCGGCGGTATTGGCATGGAGAACCTGCTCATGGAATACGCCGTCGCTACGCTCTTCCTCATCAACATGATGGTCGACCAACCCGAGAAGGACTTGCAGTTGCGCGTGCACATCCGTGCTCAGTTCACGGCATGTGGCATCAGGCGTGTCTTGCACAAGATGGAGGGATTTCAATATGAGCTCCTGGACAAACAAATCGAGCGGTTTCGCACCAACGAGGCCATTGACTACGAGGATATGCTCGAGAGGGAGAACAGCAGCATCAAGGACAACGTTGAAGCGGAGGTCAAGGATCTTACCGACCCCGTACAGATTGTCGACGCCATTCAGCAACGCCTCGTTGGAACAAAGACGCAGGACTACTTCGTTTCCGCCCTCCAACACCTCATGCTCATCCGTGCCAATGATGGCGAGGAGCGTCTTCGTATGTTCCAGCTAGTCGACTCAATGCTTAGCTACGTTGCCATGGATCGTCGACTGCCAAACATGGACCTCAAGCAGAGTCTCAATTTTACAGTACAGAGTCTGCTTGACAAGCTGCATACAGACTCGGAGGCTCGGCAAGCTCAGGACGAGTCGCTTGAGTCGCGGCAGATAGCTGAGGCCGCGATGGCAGAGCGTGACGAAATGCGAGCAAGGCTTGAACTGGGCGCGGATGGACTAGTTGCCAAGCTTCAACGGCAGCTGGACGAGCAGTCTCGATTCATCGAAGCCCAGAGGCGACAGGCGGATGGACTCAAGGCTGAGCTGGAAGGAATACAAACGGTGCGAGCCAAAGAGGCCCAACGCAACGAGCTGGAGACGCGAGAACTATACCTCATGCTCCGAGACGCCCAGGACGTCGCTGCTTCCAAGGCGGCGAAGAGCAATAGCAATAGCACCAGCAATAGCAAGGCAGCGCCCATTGAGGACCCGACTCGAATGCAAGGCATCCTGGACCGCGAGCGCCTCATGGAGCGCCTGCAGATGCAGATTGAGCGACAAAAGACCCAGTTCAAGCTGGAGGGTCGCGTTTGGGGAGATGCCGTTGGCCCCTCAGATCGCCTTCGGGCTCTGCGAGAGGAAATGGAGGGCGATATCCCAGGCACCCCCCCGGGTGGTGGAACGCCGCCCCGGGACTTCACCAACAGTGTTTTGGGCAGCATCAGCCGGCATACCAAGATTCCCCGCAAGCCTCTCAAGCGACGCACAGAGGATGGCGAGCTGGTCGAGGAGGGCGAAGAAACCGAGGGCGAGGATGGCGTCGTCTTTGAGAAGCCCAGGATCGTCGAGATGAAGCGGCCTGTCATGGATCCCAAGCAGCAGGCTGGCTTGCTTGGGGAGATCGGGTCCAGGGTCAAGAGATACGATGCCAGCGATTCGGAGGACGGCGAAAACACCACTGGTCCCTCGCACCCGAGTATCGACTCGCCTATCACGCCCCCGGGCGACGGCGAAACTCCCAGGATCCAGGTCACCAAGGCTGCTGGACCACCGCCGCCTCCTCCACCG
>JABSTB010000106.1:0-31148 GCA_013756995.1 Neonectria neomacrospora
CCCCTCCGTCATTCCCTTATCTTTATCCCTGGACTAACACTTCCGTTCCTCTTTCGCAGTCTGACCGAGCACGCCGACAACAAGCACAGCAAGACCCTGGAGGAGTGCTTCCCCACCTTCCAGCAGTAGTTCTCTCGACCTGCAAGGCTTCGACAAAAATGATGGCGATGGCGTAGTGGGAGAGCGGGAGCGTTCAGCGAGGCGTCCAGTTGGGGACGTGGCATGGTGGCAGCGAGGTTGACATTGACGGACTCACGATGGATGATTTACACGGTCCTTTTTTGCTCTCTGATTTCTGATTTACGGCGAGTCCTTTTTAGATTTGTCTCCAGGTCCTAAACCTCCACACCACCATAGACATGTCTCTTTATCAGTGAGCCTTCACCGCCGCCGTGGGGGGCACCTCGACCGGTGCTCCCCCCGCCGGCGCACTCGCCTGCTGCTTCGCCAGGGCCTGCTCCTCGCGGATTGCCGCGAGGATGTCTGGGTACCACCGCTCGCCGACGTCCGGGTGGCTCTTGATGCGGTTGCGCAGCGTCGCCTCGCCCAGCGTCTTGGCCACGCCGCCTCGTCGGAACGTAAACTCGACGTCGTCGATGCGCCCGCCGGCGGCCTCGACCACGCGCCGCCGCTGCTCCTGTACGCTCTCGGGCACTTTGCCCACGCCCACCGTCTCCAGGTCCTCGAACTCGGCGTCCCCCTTGACGCCCTGGAAGAACGGGATCGAGAAGCGCGCGCCTGTGCCCGCCGGCGGCGACAGGACGCGGTGCGTTGTCGACACACACACGCCCTGCGTCAGCGCCTCAAGGCCCTGCCCAATGGCTACGACGAGTGTCCCTGGAATCGGCGGACAGTCGATCCACTCGCCCTTGACGTTCTGCACCTGTAGGCCGCGGTGCTGCGTGGCCTGCAGCAGGTAGCTGCTCAGCATGGAGTCCTTGTGCGGGCCGACGCCCTGGCCCTGCTCCTCGCCGTCTTTCCCGAGCTGCTGGAGGTCGGGGTACTTGACGATCTTGAGCTTGTGCTGCTGGTCCTCGTCAAAGTACTTGTCGAAGGCGTCCTTGGGCAGCTCGATGGCCTCGGCGATGAGCGATGTGAAGTAGACGGAGACCTCGCCCATGCGGCTCATGTACTCGGTGTACGTCTCACGGAACCCGGGGAGAGATGCTTCAGTCGGCCACTGGTTAGGCGCCAACAGGTGGTGGTGCAGTGGCGATTCTGGCCTGGGGATGGGATGCTCCGTGGAGAGGTCGATCTGCTCGCGGTGGTCAATCTCGCCAGCCGTGATCTCCGCCGAGAGCCGCGAGTAGCCCAGAAACGACTGGGCATTCTTCATTTCAATCTTGAGTCTAGCCGACGAGTTAGCAAAGCAAGTACTCCTACAACTGTCTCATCTGCCGAAGCGGGAGCGAAGCGGGAGCGAAGCGGCTTACTTCTCCTCCTCGGGGATGTCAAAGAACCCCTTGCCCAGCGTAATGACTCGCTGGAACAGCTCATCCGAGATGCCCACGTTCTTCAGATACAGGAAGCCAACCTCCAACAACGCATGGCGGAGCTCTCTGAGAAACTCGGGCTTCGTCGCTGGGTCGCCGGCCACAGCCAGGTCCAGAATCGGGATTGACGTAAACGACATCGGCACAGGAGAAGTGACAATGGCGAAGCACACGATGGCAGGAAAGGGATCTCTCTTGTTGATTTGTAACCTGGTATCTCTTCTCTTTTGCGTAAAATATATGTAAGGTAGGGCAGTCAAAAGATAGTCTATCACCTCATGGTGGTGGAATGGCGCAATTGGTTCCACCCGCGTCCACACGCCCGACTTGCAATGCCCGAGGCCCCCGCATCGGCCAACAACCGATGGATGCCGGGTGGCGTTCGCGATGCCTCCACGCCGGAATCCCACATCAGCCGATTCTGGTGATGATGTTACATCTTGGGTTGCTGGCGTCTTCAGTGCTTCGATGGGATGCGCCTGCATTTCCAATCTTCCCAGAACGCTACACAAGTAATGCCTTGGCTGTGCGATTAAGTCTTCTTGTCTAGATGACTCACGAGGAAGCCAACAGAGGCTTCGTCGCGAGAAGGCCCGTAACCTTGTAAAACATATCCTCAATCGGCGGCGCTGCAAACGCAGGAGCGGCGTCAAAGATGTCAGCAAGTTGCTGTTGGTGCACCACACTGGGATGCACATCGTCATCCTCCATCTCAACATCCTCTGCATCTGCCTCATCGTCCACATCACTCGCCATATCCTCGTCGTCGTCTTCGGTCTCGTCGATGAGGGCAACCTTCTCATCGTCATCCTTGACATCGGCATCTTCGAGCCGCAGATCCTCGAGCGGCTGGACCGTCGCAAGCGAGGACGCGTCGGATCCTTCAGCAACAACCCAAACCTGAGCTGCATCGTCCAAAGCAATGAAGCCGCTCGTGTCCGGCGCAGAAACCAGGCTGATAATCTTTTGGGGGGTGTTGCGCACCAGTAGGGGCTCGGATTCCTCCGGCTCAAAGACTCCCAAAGTAGTACCCTCACTGGACGGCAGCGCCACCGCGAAGTGTCCAGAGGTGTGGTCCACAGCAAGCTGCAGCAGGTCGTTGGCCCCTGCGGCTTTGGGAATGACAACGCCATATCGCAGCTCATCGCTCACGACATCGTAGACGCGCAATTCATCTGATAAGACAATGACGAAGGGTGACAGGGCACGGATGGAGCGTAGCTTGCCCTTCCACTGCCCTTCCAGTGTCTTCACAATCTCACCAGATGCGGCGTCGATAACGTAGACAGCCCCAGTGCCGACGGCTCCAAAGGCAACAAAGATGGTAGAGCCGTCTTCAGAAAAGGCAAGGCTTCCCTGAGGCTCGTTCTTGGCAGTGGGCTCGGGAAGATCCACGGTGCCCTCCTGAGGGAGACCATCGCCTACGGCAATGACTTGTGAGCAGCTCCAGGAAAACACCTCTCGTCCATTAGTTCCCTTGACGGCAACGCCGTTTTGAGACCGAGTCTTGGGTCGCCACAAACGAACTAAGCCATCAGAGCCAATTGTTGCGAAGCATGTCGAGACAGGATTTGACGCGAGATCAAGCACAGCCTCGTTGCGGGTGGTAGCGTGAGGGGCGTTGATCCTAGAAACAAGGGCAATCTGATCATCGCCCTGTCGAGCCTCCCAGAACTTCAGGTAGACCTCACGTCGTTCCTGGATAAACTGAGTCTTCAAGTCGTTGAGAACATTGTCCACATCCCGAGGGGATGGCTCCCATGTATCCACACTGGCGAGCCACTCTCCATCGGCTGAGAACGCCATGTGAGTGATGAGAGGCTCATCAATGGGGTTACCCTTGTTGGTGATGTTAACATCCGTCGGTTGCGTGCGAGCCAGAGCCTGCCTCGACACACTTCGGAAGGTTTCGAGATCGAATGTCTGCAACAAGGGGGCTGAGAAGTCCCCTGAAGAACTAGCCTGGCTGCCGTTGCCCACACAGACGTGCAGTCTTGAATGATCCGTCGGCCTGATGGCAGCTGGGACTGGCCGTCGCACAGACGCAGGTGCCGTCCAGGTACGCTGAACGAGAAGATCCTTAGGGGTCGAAACGTTCACCGCGGCAGATTGGATGCCGGCGATGTATGCGGTGGGCTTCATCTCAGCGGTTGACAGAATCATTGTCGAGTTATCATCCAAATGAATTACATACGAAGATCCGTCGGCAGAAACAACAATGTTCTCCACGCTGCCGGAGAGATGGGGCAGAAAGTCTTTCCTTGAAGTATCCATCTGCCAGAGTACAAGAGAGTTCTCAGAGCCTCCAGAAATCATGTAGTGGCCTACTCATGGTTAGTATAAGCTTGGGGCATGATGAGTTGAGCAGGACAGATTAGCACATACCATCGCGAGACCACTTCAGAGCATGCACAGCCTTTCTGTGCCAGTGATACTTCTGGGCCTGAATCATTTCCCTATCAGAACCCGACTTTCCGAGAGCCTGGCTTCGGGCGAGGACGTCGTGATAAAGATAGATAGAACCACGAGCACCACCGATGATAATGTCAACGACCTTTGTAGGCTCTGATCGTGATTTCTTGCTACCTGTCGCCGGTTTCGCGTACACTCGAAGATCAAGCGCTGTGATGAGATCCGGGACGTCGAAAGAATAGAATTCGTACTCGAGCCCTGCCAAGGTATCGGGTTGTTTCTGCGACGGAATGCCCATGAAAAGGCGGTCGTTGATTGCTCCAACAAGAACTTGGCTATCTTCGTCCAATTCCAGTAACTGCAGACCGTTGCCCGGCTTCGTCATGGCCATGATAACCTTGGACTCGGGAGCTGACTGCACCTTTCCTTCGTAGGCGACCACCTCGATTCGGCTGGACTTATCTGATTCGGCGATCAAGAGGACTTCTTCCGTCTTGTTAGAGATCTTGGTCGTCAAGACAGCCAGTGCCCTGGCAGTTCCGGATCGTGTTTGGAAGGACTCGGGAGTCTTGGAACTTGTCCAGTCGACGTGGAACACACGGCCATCCGAGCAGGCCACCCAAATAAAATCGGGATTCTGCTGTGAAAGTCGCGTAGAGACAATGGTTGCCGCCGCCGTTGTTTTCTGTGCAGATGCGTCGACAACGGTTATTGGGATTCGGCGCACTAACAAAGAATCCACGGCCGAGTAGACTTGGATCGAGGTATTGTAGGCCAGGATGAGATATCTGAAACAGGTCAGACGTGCCATCATGGATTCCTTCTTCTGAAAGAACTTACTGGTCATCGTTGGTGAGAATAGGGTCAATGTCGAGCATTCTACCACCCATGGGTTTCGAAACTCGCCATCCTGCCTCTGCATTGTCGAACTGTGGAACAACCTCCAACTCGCGATCCCCAGTGGTTTCGAGAGCGGAAGACTGTCCGTTCAGCTCAGAGTTTGAGTTCAGAATATCAGCAAGTGATTTGCGCCCATTGGCCTTGTTCTCCTTGCGTTCAGCTCGTTGCCGCTTCGACCTTGAATCTGCCTCGGCCAGGTCCCTCTTGCGCTTCTTCGGCTGGTCCTCTTTCGCCCGGTTGCTCTTGTTTCCGGCCATTTTCGAAGCTTCTCTGGTGATAGTCGATAAAGGCTCGAGGATTGGAGGGGGGCGCGACGGCCAAATCGTGTTACCGGATCGTCGATCGAGAATGATGAGGACTGCCAATGCTTGGATCGCAGAAATTTTGGTCCCGCTTGGTGAACTTTTTTGCTCCCGATAAGATAAGCACCCGTCGGGGAAACCTCGGCCGGGAGAATTTATTTTCAACACCAAGGACGCCCGCCATCACCGAGCTCTCTTTGAGACAACCAGCTACTCATTGTCGCAAATCGCGTTGTGAATACCAGCAGTCGCGCGTGATTTCCCTCCACCGTCAAAATGATTATCCCCATTCGTTGCTTCTCCTGCGGAAAGGTATGCCCCCCTCCCTGGACGCGCCAGCCAAGCGACAGTCTGACTAACCAACCTCCAGGTCACCGGCGACCTTTGGGAGCGCTATCTCCAGTTGATCGCGGATCCCCGAAAGACAGATGGGTAGGGCAGCATCGTGTGTGGTCATAAAAACGAGCGACTAATCCGGATACCTAGTGATGCCATGGACGAGCTCGGCCTCAAGCGCTACTGCTGCCGCCGCATGATCATGACCCACGTTGACCTGATCGAGAAGCTTCTCAAGTACGATAACACCACACGAGCATCACTCCCAGGAGAACCGCTAATAACTTGTACACAGGTACACGCCTGACGGCCGAAACGAGAAGAAACAGCGATTGAACGAGACCGAGTAGAGCGCCCGTGAGAGGGAGCAACAACGGGTCATGCATGGTCAGGCGTTTTGGGAATCAAACGAGTGTCTCGTGGTTTGGCGTATGGAGGAATTCACATTGAATAAAGTCTTGCTATAGAGCACGCGAGCGCTCATCTCGGCTACCAATCTGTGAAGACATGTCTACGGCCTGAAAGGTGCAACTGCCACCGCGACGAGTCCGCTTCTATGGATGAACCGAATCGATGGCGACGTTGAGCCAAGATTAATCCTCTATTCGTCCCTTATGACCGCATGTCGGCCGTCATGTCAACCGATGCTAGAGTTTACCAACAAACTCGTTGCATGGACATGGTCTTTTGTAAACAGAACACCAGCCTCACTTTAGCCCAGGAAGAAAGAGCGGTGGGTGTTGGGCGTTGGGCGTTGGACCAAGGGAAACCCGAGGCAGCGGAACGGAAATGAGCACGCGCTGGACATATTTAGACAAAATACGAAGTAGAACCAACCCAACAGCCCTTTGCACTGGTGCCAAAGACACCGGGGGATCCGGACAAACAGCCTCGCATGTCCTCGACCTCACCTGACCTTGAGATCATTGGTAAAGTTTGCTACCTTATTATGGTGCGGTGCCGTGTTGGTCTGGCGCAGACTAGGTGCTCTCTTTCGGGAAATCGGAGCGAGAGGCGTCAAACTGGCATTTGTCGTTCGACTTGGGCCTGGTCGAGTGGTCAACCGCGTCAGCGGACCAACAACAAACGGACGTGCATGGTTGTGGCCATATCGTGAACCAAGCTGCCGGAACCGACATTGCTCTTGCCAGGCATTCAAATCACCTCATTCCCGCTGCTTTGCATTTCCAAAGCAACGCTCTTGCAGGAGAGCCACGTACGGGTTGGCGGACTTTTGCGTGCCATCCGGCGATGAGTCTCGCAAAGAGATGGAACATGGGTGCTGGCTGGCAGGGGAGGCGGGCACTCTTCTCAGTCTCCGGTCTCGATCCTCTGAAGCGGTCAGCAAGAGGCGGCATCCACTCGTCGGAATCTCAGCCCTCGCCATGACAAAAACTTGATGAGAATTGAGGCTCAACTGAGTCGCGGCCAATAGGCCGCATGGCCACCTTTTGAGGCCCGCAGCCAGCCTCCGGGAGCACCAACCACTCTTCGACCCAGTGCACCCACCGGCTCTGGGATGCCCGACAGCCAGATTGTTCCCCTTGAGAGTTTGTCAATGCGGGTGGTTGCTTACGCAGCTGCGTCATTTCTTGTTGGGGCGAGAGGAGCGATAGCAGCGTCGACATATTGGGGGTCAATTGCAGTGGTTGCACATTGGGACCCCGGCGCGGTAGCAATTGCTCATCCCACGGCGCGGCGTCGCCCTCGGGGCCGTTCCGGGGACCGAGGCGGGGAGAAACGAGCCAGGCGGGACAAACGGGACAAACGGGATAAACGGCCCATTTCAAAGGCCCAAGGCAGGCAGGATTTGCCGCGAGATGGACTGACGAGTTACTCCATGCGGGCATTACCCGCGCACGCAGCTCGCAGCGCGTTGCATTTTGGCCGATCCAACGCCATGTCGCTCGCTAGACCCAACGTCGAAACCAAATGGACCACTGAAGGGCCCGACTCGTCCCAATTCACGGCGCAGTCGGTATGCGAGAATGGCGCGCCAAACGGCAAGGGTTGGTTAGGTTTTTCTTTGGCGCCGGCGCCTATGCAATGCACCTTGAGTTCAGTCAGCCCTTTGGCTTTTGGGCTGGTCAAGCCGCACCCTTCAATGATAACGCGTCGTTGAGGTGGCTCACGGTCCACCGCAATGTCTCCTAGTGTTGATTTTGTTGATGGGGGCTCAGGGCTCACCGGTGCGTCGCCGGCTGTACTTTCCCAGGGCGTGTTGCAACGCAGTGTTGGTCCGTCTCTGTTGGAGGATTGGAGGAACATTCAGACGTGGAGCCTCGGGTCCGGTCTGGAGGGAGTGACCCAAAAGTCCAAACCCACGGGACCCCATGGATATGGATGCCACGCAACCCATGCTCCATCTACCTTGGCAAGGAAGAATCGAGAAAAAGTCAAACCCGCTTCTACAAGAGAGAAGGGTTCGGCTACAACGAACCCATGGGAACTACCACGAGCGGCCAGTGGCCCGGCTGGCCAACGGGCTGGCGAAGAGGCTCACCCCCGCACCAGTGGCCTGGGATGGGGATCGCTGGAGCGGTTCCGACAATCTGTCTAGCGCTGTGATATCCTGAGACGACGCAGCAGGGCATCGGGCTGTCACCACGCTAAATTGGCCGCTGGGACGAGAATCCCTGGCGGCGTAGTGTTCACGGACGTGGGAACTGAGAGGGATGATGGGGCCGCGGCCTAGAGAGGCTTTGCCATCAGATGACAAGAGCGAAAAGCAAGTTAGAATTGCCCTCGGCAGTTGATTGTATAAGTGCACATTGACATTCCGTCGAGGCTGGATTATGTGTGTGTTGCTTCTACGTACTCGTTCTTGGAAGGCGTTGGTCCACAAATTGTGTCGTCTTGTGAGATGGGCCGATCGATCACAATAAGCCACAATGGAGACACCTTGGGGGGACGGCCTGCAGGGTCTGCTCCCGATATCCTGACTCCTACTCGAGTCGACGCGCTCTTGTCTCATCCGGGAGAAAATGGGCATTCAAGCCAACAAGCACGCGGCACGAGCTGCAAGTCTCACATTGAGCAATGTGTAATGTGCAGAGTCCCGCTGCCGGCGACGACGACAGAAGCAATCTCTCTTGGCTTATCGTCACCAGGCACACCCGCGTTTACAGCTTTACGTAAATAAGCAAACGAGGCTCTCGTGGCGTTAGGATTGACGGCGGGATCAGATGCCACCCGAGCAAGACACTGATGATGCAGACAAAGGAGACCATGCTTGCCTGCCTACTGAGGAGTACGGACCAAGACTGAACTGAACAATGGGGACAGAGCGCGTTGGCGATGAGACCCACTTCTACCGCCCGGACTAGTGGAGCCACCGGTTTGTTTTAGCGTCGCCAAAGCCGCCGGGACCAGACTGCCGGGTTCAGCTACACCGGGCGCTGACTGGCCCGTCCGTCGCCCGCGGCGCACTGGCGGTAACCATCCCAGCACGCACAAATCCCTTCCGCTCGCAAGGCGTGGCCTGGGCGGACGGGCTGCGGAGGACACTGAAAAGGAGTCCCAGACCGACGGGCCCCCTGGGATGGGACCTGCGCCAGCTCGTTTTGAGCCTGGGGCCTGGCCCAGGCTTGGGGGCTTAGATGGGATTCATGGAGCTGGCAAGGGAAGGGGAACGGCGGCGGCCTCTCCCAGCGGCCAGGGCGGCCGGGGCAGGCTGAGTGCCAAAAAGGCTTATCGACCTGACCTGGAGTAAGGCCGGCTTGGGACCAGCTTCGGATTCAGGTCTGTCTTAGTCGGCAGGGCATTGTCTGTTACACTGGTACCAACAAGACAAATACCACTAGCAGGATGACAAGACTGAGGGCGAGGGCGAATGGACCCAGAGACTGACTGGTTGAGTGAGCCATTACGGAAAAGTACGACATGTCTAATATTTGTCAACTGGTTTGCGGTTTCAGTTCCACGATGCCGATGGAGGGTGCGGAAGCCGCATCATTGGTCAATAGAGCACCTAGATGGACAACATCGATGTTGACGTTGACGTTGATGAACGGGACGGGAGCGGGCCACGCAGACAGAGAGACAGATGGAGGGAGTACGAAGTACAGTAGCAAAGAGTCATCCTCGTGCAGCGGTATGCCCCCAGGCTGACTGACTCTTCAGGCTGAATGTACTTCGCACAGAAGCACCGGCGCACAAAGACGCAACGGGCATCACATTCCACGGGACTGAAGCTGAGAGGCATCACAGGCCAAGAACCCATTGCAGTGGGCAAGCCGGACTGCAGAGGCATCGATCCGTTGGTGGAAGCGAGGGCATCCCCCCCTCTTGGCCGTGCCCCCCCACCAGAGTTAAGCGCCGACGCCTGTCCGCTTTGGACGCAGCCCCACGGGTTGAGGTCAACGGGGTGTGCTAGGGGCCCCTGGAAGAGCTTCCCCACCCTCCACTAACTCGACGTCTGGCCGGGTTTCGATTGGGTTGATTCAAGGCCCGGCGCGTGGAAGGTCGGAAGTGGGAGGGAGGGGGGCTAGCAGCTGCAGAGCAGAGCCTGACTTTCATGGATGATGGGCCAAGGGTCTGGGCGTGAGACAGGACAGAGAGAGAGAGAGCGAGAGAGAGAAAGAAAGAGGAGCCATGTTGGACAGTCGCAAAGCAAAAAAACAAGTAGCCAGAGTCAAGACTAAGAGGTGAGTGTGACACGGGAATGCTCGTTGGAGTGGGTTGTGCCCATACTATCTGCATCTGCTCTCTCGCTTCCCACCCCAGCCCTCCAATCCACGATCCGTTCATCCATCCAGCCCATCGAGGAGGGTCTCTTTTTTCCTTCTCGATGCGCCGTGTCATTCACACTCGCCAGTGCTTCAATTCAGCCCTAGGTCGACGATGCAAATTTGTTAGGTCGTTGTCTTTGTGTGCACTGACTCAAACCGAAGTTCACGATTCTCCCTCCGCCTGTGTCATCATAAGGCAGCTGTGGGGGCCAAAACAGAGGCATTGGATCTTCAACGTCCGAGTTGCATTGACCACACCCTATGGCCTCCCGCCGAAGAGGATACCGATGATGTACCTAGCCTAGGAGGTTGGTACGTACGGAGTAATACAATGTAAGGCAGGAAACTAGTCCTATACTCGTAGACTGCAATGTCTCCCCCCGTAAAAGAAAAACGCCACCCGATAGTAGGGTCCAGGAAACGGGCACAGATGCCACCACCAGTGCTGGTTAGCCGCCCATCCACTCTCACTTCCACACGCAAGCCCCATTCCCCAACCCATCTTACTCTCTCGCTCGCTCGTTGTACGCGATATCATCCCGAGGCTCGCCAATAGGGAATTAATGAATTCGGCTTCTGCTAGTGCGGTGAGAGAACAGGAAAAGAGGAAAATCTCCCATCGTTGCTTTGTCGTTCGCATTGCCGTTTCTGGTGGACATGTCAGCCAAGAGGAACCTCGTATGAATGGCTGGCTCCCTAGGTATTCGCACCTCCTCCCTCGTACCTATTGCATTGGGGATGTAGTATTCGTGTACGCAGCAGCAGAATGCAGACAAGCCCATGACGGTGCTGCCCGGATTCACAACCTGCTTCTTTCCCCCGGTCCACCCATCCCATTCCCCCGTTCTCTGCCAAGTGCTGCGTCTCCCCGTCTGCCAGGTCGAGCGAGCTGCGTCTGCGTCTGTTTCCTGCCCACCTGGTCCACCGTTCCAATAGCACAACGCACACCTTTTGCCCCGAAGTGCCTCGCTGGACCTCTCACACGACGAGCCTTAGCCGCAGAGCCCCTCCTGGGGCATCAGTTTTTTGGTCGCAGCCCGCTGTGCATTGCGCCTGAGTGCGGCGTGCCATCTAATAGCACCACCCACTTTGTGTGCGTCTGAGGGTCTGAGGGTCTGTGTGTGTTTGTGTGTTTGTGAGTCTTTCAAACCCGTCTTCACCCTTCTCGGCTTCTCACGCCCCTCGAGGTCAAAGTCGACGCCCCCCGAGGCCAAAGTCGACGCCCCTCGAGGCCAGCGTCCACACCACTCGACCTCAGAAGCTCTCCCAAGTAGGCGTAGGTCGGTTGGTAGGTACTGTTGGTACGTAGTAATTACTGGCCTGCCCTATCCACTTTGCACTCCCAACGGCCAACTCCAACGTATTAACCACTGCCTAGCACCTACCTACTCTTACGGACCTACGGTATTCACACATCCACATCTACATCCACATCCACATCAACCTCCACATCCGCATCCACATCATCCCCAGCTCCCACGCTCGGCGGCGCGCTGCCCTGGTCGACTCCATAGCTGCCTTTTTCCTTTTTCCCTTTTCCCTTCCCTCCTTCCGAACTCGTCAAAAATAAACAACAACACCTCTCGATAACAAAGGCCATCAGCGTCATCCAATCCCGAGCGCTTCTTTTAGGCCCGCCCGCGCCAGTTTCTCGCGTCCCTCCCGACAAGCGCAGGTTGCAGCTTCGGCCACCCCTCCACATCCACCACGACACACCACAGGCCAGGCTACGAGAGAGGCACCTTTTAGCTCCAGCCATTGAATTGTCTGAGCGCTATTCATCATCCATCGCCCATCGTTCATCGCCCTTGCGGTGATCAACGTGCAAGGAATCCAGCCCAGTCAGGTCAAGTCCCCCCCGGCCGAAGTACCAGCTGCTACGCTTCCCCGCGTTCTTCGTAGGGACCACAGTAACAGAGGTTACGGAGCGTACACCCGACGAACAGAAGAACTCCAGGCAGGCTGTCCAGGCTGTCCAGGCTGTCCAGGCTGTCCAGGCTGTCCAGGCTGTCCAGACTGTCCAAACACGGCTTCGACCGGGCTGTACCGGACTCCTGCAGAGGTCGACAGGGCTTGACAGGGCTTGACAGGGCCCTAGGTCGCCTTGGCTTTCTTGCTTCTTGGTACCTACTGCAGTGTATCTTGCTGCAGCGTTGGGAAGTTGGTTAGTACCTACTGCACCTCCGGTACCGACAGGGGGCCGCTTGCTCGCCCAACCCCCGGTCCGCCTGCGTCTGCCTCGCTTCAACCGCGCCGCCGCTTGCTCACTTGCTCACTGGCGCACCCGCTCACTCGTTCTCACTCTCTTTAAACTGGCTGCCCTCCAACTTTCCCATCCTCGACTTGCGACTTCTGACCTTCTGGCCTCTGACCTTCTGGCCTCTGACCTCTGACCTCTTGATCTCCCGGTCTGCCGCCTGCGACCCGACACACCCACGCCATCCAACCTCCAACCTCCAGCCTCGGACCCGGAGCTCTTCAATCCTTCGCCTTTAGCTTGCTTCCCCCCTGCTGCAAGCTTGCCCTCCCCTTCCAAGGCCGGCCCTTCCATCGTCTAAGCTACCAACAACCTAGCTAAATAAGGCACTCAATTCTTCTCCCGCCTCCATCGTCGCCAACAGCAGCCACCCGACCAGAGCACTCCGCCTCAACTGGACCCGATACAACTCCCCACACCACCGGGCCTCACCACCTCCGGCCTACATCTACACCTCCATCACCGCCGTCACTCTTTTCCTTTAGTCGCTCCTCCCCTTGGCACATGTCTATTTTCGCGACCTCGCTCTCCAGGTCCGCCTCGTAGACTCCGCTTCCCTGGGTCTGCAAGGCATTCTCGTCTTGCTTTGACCGGTTCGGCTCAAAACCCCCGCCGACGCCGCATCGTCCCACGGCGACCTCTCGTCGCCACCCGGTATATCACCTCCTAGCTCCTGCCATGGCTCTCGAAGCTCCATTGAGGTCATCGACTGGAAACCTTCGATTCTCCTTTCCCTATTATCGCAAAGACATGTCCGGTCCCCAGGAAACCGACGGGTTCCGCTCTCCATTCAGAGTAGTGTATGTTCGCCACTCTACAACCTCAACTTGGCCCCAAGCCCTTGCTAATCATCTTCAACAGCTCCTCCCCGCCTCCAGCTACCGACTCCGCCTCTCTCCGACCCGGTTCCGCCAACCGAATGTCGACCAACTCAATGCACATCATGAGTCCAAGCGACATCGTAGGACCATCTCCAGTAACGTCCAACGGAACCGAGACCACAGAGATAGAGGATGATGTGTCGGAAGATGTCCATCACGAAACCAAAGACGGCAGTGCTGTCCGTCGCGCCGAGGTCCGTCTACTTCGTCGAATCGCCGCCGCCTCTCCCGTCACCAACTAATCTCCGTCATAGCTCATGATGCTCTCCACCAATATACCCGACAGTATGCGCCAAACTAATAGTGATGAGGCTGTCTCTGTCATCCATGCTCCTGAGAGCTTTGCCGCTTGGGTGCGTCTCGCTCTTAATTCGTGCAATGGGCCAAACAACTAATTCGCAACAGGCCTCCAGTGAGCCTATATCCAAGCCAAACGAGCCCAGTGAGAGGTCTTCTCCCAAGGCAGACGCAACCAGCCTTGTTTCTCTGAATGGCACTTCAGACAATGTTAGTCAAGTCTTATCATGCCTTTATCTGTCCACATACTAATTGCTCCTCAGTCATCCACACTCCCAGCGCGCATCTCTACCGATGTCCACCCAGTGCGGTACAGCCTAGAAAGCGCCACACCCCGTGCGCAAGACCTGCAATCTATGCTGGACGATGGCGGTCGGTTACGATCGAGCAGCACCAGCAGTCTTGAGAGTAGGTTGGCTGTACATCTTGAAAGTGATGATACTAACCATTGGCCAGAAATCGACGAGCAGACCGAGGCCGAGGCAGACGATGAGGACTATGCCTCCGAGATAATGCCGATGTCCCGAGAGGAAGACGACATCGGTGCTTTGCGAAACGCTCTTCAAGAATGTTGGACTCTCTGCAACACGTTGGCCAGTTTAAGCTCGATTCATCGCACCCGAGTCTTCAATAATTCTGGGATTCCCGACGCCCATGAACAGGCCTGGAAGACGTGCTGGAAGCTTTGTCAACGCCTCTACGATAACCTATACGAAGATACCACCCCATTCAATGTCCGGGACAACCTCGACCTCTGTCGTGACTTCTGTCAAGCCCTCTTCGATGTCCGCGAACGAAATGATGAGACATCAGACTCCGTCTTGCGTGTCAGTTTTGAGTTGAACAACCAGTCAGTACCACGCCGTCCAGAGCGTCGTGCGTATGCTAATATCCCCGAAGCCTGTATAGTGCCCAGGACAGTCGCAATCTCCCAGAGCAGTTTAGAGAGAGGACCTTGGACTTCTACATCACTTTGTGCCATCGGCTTATGAGGCAGCGCAGCGAATTCGTTGACGAGACCGATCAACTACTGCAAGCATGCTGGGCCCTAGCGGAGATGCTTTTCAACATTCGGCAAAACAAGCGAGACGGCAGGCCACCAGACGAGGAACTGTTGGGTTCTGCAGTCCAAGCCTGTTGGGACCTCTGTGACATTTTCAGGGATGGCTGGACACAGGTTCGACCAGACAGGCATACCCCACGGCCAGGCCAAACGGGCTTCCTCCCCCACCAGATTGATCAAAGTGGCCGCATGAGCCAGGCCTCGAACCGATCTTCCAAGCGTGAGAGCATCAAGAGCGGGCGCCAGGAAGAAAAGCCGAGGAAGCCGCCACCTGTTCCTGAGACCCCCGTGACTGAATTTGAAGACACGCCCATTTCCCCTCAGAGCCACTCGCCACAGATGCCCAACATTCTCGTCCTCGGCACTCCCGGCGATAGCAACCGGGGTGGGCGATGGTCCAGCAATGCCTCCAACTTGTCAGGCTATTCCAAGAGCAGTGCCAGGACATCGAGCACGGCAACGACAACGGCCGTAGCCGAGGATATCAACGTAACGAGAGCGAAGGTTCTTGTGCTCCGAGCCGCCATGAACCTGGGCTTCAACCGTGATGCCATCGGCGACCCCAAGGCTGCATCGGCAGCGCTCCAACATTTCGTCCAGGATCTCCCTCAGGGCT
Organism: Neonectria neomacrospora; assembly: GCA_013756995.1. Taxonomy (NCBI): domain Eukaryota; kingdom Fungi; phylum Ascomycota; class Sordariomycetes; order Hypocreales; family Nectriaceae; genus Neonectria; species Neonectria neomacrospora. Next base: position 15,288 of record JABSTB010000106.1, read on the forward strand.
CCTTTGGTTCCATGATGTCCCACTCCACGCTGCTATCGCAGTACAAAAACTCGGTCCTCATGGATACCATCATCCCACGCCACCACTCTCTACCAGTCCGGGGCAAGCGAGTCACGGCTCACGACATGGCGAAAAGCATTCATACCATGACGAAGAGTTCACAGAGGTACGCTTACCTCCGGGAGCTCTTCCGCTTTGTTTTCCAGTTCGGACTTGAGGAAGTGGACAAACGAAGAAACGTGAGCATTGTGGTCTAAAGGATATGAATGCGTCTCTGGCGCCGAGCTGGCCGGTTTCTTTTTCTTTTTCTTCCTTTACTTGGATAACGCATGTTTATTCACGGGTATAATGTTCACCTCCCTTATCCCCTTTCTAGATTTAGGCGCGATGGGTGGGTGGGAGGCCTAGCCTTGATTTTTTACTACACATCATATGAGAACAGATGGCACGATACATGAGAGAGCGGAGGAGGTTTTTGAAACTTTTGAAGAGGTTTGAGCGGCGGTCTATTCGTTTCTAAATGCACTAGATACCCTGTTGGAAGGTTCAGGCGCCACACAGGCAGAGCAGAGAAGGAGAAAGCAGTGGGCAGACAAGTCTCAAAAAGGGGGCGCCGAAGAATGGAGAGAGGGGAACCATTCATAGTCATTCACTGGTGAACAAGTCCTTTTGGGTTGGAGCAAGGGATCACGGACGAGTCTTTTGGGAGAGGGCCGATGCTCGGTTGGAGGGATTAGTTATCCAAATCGCTGAAAACAGATTTATCCCTACCAGTCAGTCTGAATCCTTACTCCATATCCTCAGTCCCGTCCTCGACTTTGACTCTGTATCCTTGACTCCGTACCATTCCCTGATCCTGTATCCTCGATCCTGTATTTCTTGACCATGCATCCTTGATTCGTACCCCTGACGCCTGCTTATCCCCCAATGCGCAGCTTACTTGCAAGTGAACCAACTAACCTAACCGTCCGCGGAAAGAAAATGAAAACAAAATGGAAAGGAAAGGCAGGAAACCCAAAAAAATAAATACTAAAAACCAAAACGAGTTATTTCGATCAAACTGCATCTGTGAATTTGTCCAACACACCAGGGGTCTTAGGTCCATGCTCGGAAGGCGAGGTCGTGTCTTCCCGCTTCAGCTCCGGCAGGGAACACCAGTCCCCGAGCAATCTTGGATCAATGGTGTCCAGGGCGACAGGGGCACTGTTAGAGATGGTCTGCGGCCCTTGCTGCAGAGGAATTACTGACGAGCTCTTCTGGGAGGTGAGCTGGTTGGGCTCGTCGCCGTTGCAGAAGATCGAGAAGTCAGGGAAGTCAGGGAAGTCAAATCCGGACGTTAGCACATCGTCTATGTTTGCGAGGTGGTCCATCTTAGACCCGAGGGTTTGGTTGCTTACGACGTTTGCCGGCGGCATCGGGCTTGGATGTGTCCGGTCGACAGGCGTGTTGACTTGCAACATGTTGGAGCTTTGGGGAGGGCTCGCAGTGGCGGCGATGGCGGTTTCGTCTACGGGGGCGGTTGATGCCGCCGGGACGGTTTCGGGAAGTGCGTGGAAGGGGAGCAACACCTGTTCAAGGGGCTGGTGTTGCTGCTGGGGAGAATGGTAATAGTGAGGAGACACGGGACGATTGACATCTCTAGCGCCGCGTATAGGTGCAGACTGTAGACCCATGTTCTGCAGTGCTCGTTGCCGCAATTCTCCCACGTTCTGAACGGGATTGCCCTGTTGGGCTTGATCGTAGTAATTTGCGGCAACAGGCTCGGTCTTAATGGGAGGAGTATTAGTGAGAGCAGGAAAACCCTCGACCGGTTGGGTGACCATGTACTGGTTGTACTGCGGCGCAGGCTGGACTGAAGGTCTTCTTGTTCGAAGATGTTGCACAGACGAATGGTACTGAGGCGAGACAGCCAGTTGTTGGTTGCTTCCCAGGGACAAGTGAGGCTGACCAAGTCGAGAAGAGTTGGTTTGCAAATATGGGTGTGCCCCGGGCACCCAGAATGCGGGACGACTAGACGATGCCTGCATGGCTGAAAGGTTGGCCATGGCTCCCAGGTTGGGGAGATCCGCCTGCTGATTCTCCCAGGAACCCGCCATGGCAAAGCCTCCGTTGATAATGTGTCCCTGGCCTTGTTGGTATGCGCTCGGGTCGTTCGTAGGAGCCACGGGCGGGGATATGATGGCTTGGGAGAAGTCTGGCTGAGTCTTCACTTCCGGCACTTGATATGTCAAAGCAGGTGCAACTTGGGAGGCCATTGCGGCTTGGAGTGGGTGCTGAGGCTGGAACAGGTGCATGTGCGCCTCCGGATTCTGAGGTAGGTTCCAGAGGAAGTTGTCGGGGCCGGGGACGATGTTGGCCGCCATCATCTGTGCCTCAACCTGGGGTTCGAATCTCGGTTTCTTGGCTTCGAAGGCGGAAGGCGACTTGGTCTTGTCGCGGCTCGGGCTGGTAACAGATGGTCAGTTGGCGGTTGCGAAGGAGGAGGAAGGGAGGTTTTTGACATACCCATCGCTGGCTCTCTTTCTCTTCCTACCCATGTCCGTGTTGATCATGGCGGTGCTACAACGAAGATGAGTCTCGTCAGCTTGTGTTTCTCCAAGACGCAGATAGGGGGGTTAATGGTGATCATGGCCATAAACGTACTTGTATTTGGGATCTTTCCCATACTTGTTCTTGACATAGCGAAGCTGGTTGGCCGACAGTTCCTTACCGAACGCAGCCTCGTATTCCTCCGCAATCGAGATCCCATCCTTGCCGTCGATGATCTGCTTCAAGAGGAACTGGACTTGTTCGGTCGTGTAGACGTTTTGGCCGACCATGGTGTCTGTCAACCTTAGTCGGGGGGTGAAGGGCGAGTTATCGCGAGGTGGAGGTGCAGGAGTGGCAGTTGAGCGAGATTAGGGTGTAGGAGTGAGTTGAGGAGAAGAGTTGAGTCGGTAAACAAGGAGTGGCTCTGGAGTGGTAGAAAAACAGTGGCCAGCTGCGGTGTTGCCGGGGTGTTGACGTTTGTCGCAGCCAACTCTGGTTATGGGTCGGGGAGCAAGAAAGTAACAGAAAGAATTCAAGTCCGAAGAGCCAGTAAGAGTAGGAACAAGAAAACAGAAAAGAAAAAGAAAAAAGGGCAAGAAACGTCGCGGGTGACTTGTTCAGTTCCACCTTTAATGTAAAGTGTGTCTCTGAACGTCTTAATCACCGGACAGCGTCGGCTTCGAACAACTGCTTCAGTGAGAACCGCAACAGCGAACAACAACCTAGTGGGACTTTGTCCCTCCCAGGTGTCAGAGGGAAGTAGAGCAGTAGGGGAGAGGAGAATCGCTGTTTCTTGGGGGTTGTGAAGAGGAGAAGGGCAAGCAGGAGAAGAAGAGGGGGCGGCGAGGGACACAGTGCATAGATATTCGGCTCAGCAGGTCGTCGCAGAGCGCACACAGTGAATCAGCCGTCTGCTTTGGGAAATGGCGGAGGAACAATGGCGGGCGACAATGGGTTGGGAAGTATAGGTGAGGGCATGTGAATAGACGAGGTCAGAAGACAATATCACAGAATGGCTGAGAGAGGTGGGTCGTGGAGAGCGTGGCGGGCGAGGGAACAATGCGAGTGATTCTGAGCAAGCAGAGAAGCATGCGAGTGGAAGTGGCCCGTTTGGGCCAGAGTATTGTTGTCTATTCATCTTGTGACCTGAGTGACTCCCCGTGTCAACCTGTCTATGCGGCTGTCTCATCACCGTTGATTTCCTCGCTCCTCATTGTCTATTGTCTATTGTCTAAATGTCTAGTAATCTTTTCTAAGTCCCAGAAGTCTAGCGTCTCTCGTATCTCGTGTGAATGACTTCCCCCTCCCATGCAATGATTCGCTTCTCTTTAGATTGTCGGTCAAGCGCTCACGACACATCATCACTGGCAACCGTCAGCGGCGAACCGCCCCGCGAGAAGACGCCCAGCCAGCACTTGACCTGGCCGCGGTCCTCGTTCTCAACCCAGTCGTCCTGTCCGGCGAGCTCGTCCTCCTCTTCGCAGAACAGCGGCGTCTCCAGGTCCATCATGGCCTGCTTGAATGCCTCGATGAGGCGCATCGTGGTGGCATCGCGCTGGGGCACCATGACGACGGCGCGCGATTCAGAGCCCAACGCGAGGTGGTCGCAGATGGCGGCGGCGAGCAGCACCGGGTGGTCGTCGTCGTACATGGGGTCGGCTGCCAGGACAATCTGGAGGTAAAGAGTCAGAGAGGGCTGCTGCCATGTCACGGGCACGGGATGTGTGTTTTGTGGTTGCTGAGAGGGCTCTGGCTTGGGCGTACCTTGAACTGATATAGTTCTCCAAACAGATCCTGGTCGACCTCGTCCTCGCTCCCTCCCCAGGTCAAAGGTCCAGCTTTGAGAGAGCCGCCGAGAGATTCCACCAGGCTCGTGTTCTTGGAGACATTGTCCTTCAGGTTTGGCACAATGTTCGGCAGGTCGCTCAGCGCCACGGGAACCTTCCAGAGCGCCGCAGCGGCCAACCCCAGGAGTCCTGTTCCAGAACCCAGCTCGAGAACATCCGGACGCGGCTGGCCCAGAGTCTCGTCGAACAGGCGGAACAGAGACGTCTCGGCCAGCTTAGGCAGGTGCTGGGAGAGAACGTAGGACGAGCCCCAGGTTTTGAAGCCAAGCGAGTCGCCCGTTAGCGCAGGCTCCCTGATAACGAGCTCGAAGTCCTCCGACGCAGCAGCCTCTCCGCCAAAGGGCCACCGCCGGATGACCTCGCCCATGGCCGTGCGGCCACACCTCTCGGACATGCGCTTGCTGGCCTGAGTCCATATGGCTTCCTTCTCGTCGTCGTCCTCGATCCAGGCGAGCGGGCTCTTGATGATGGAGGAGAGATAGCGGGTGACCTCGCCTTTGCGCTGGCTAGAGAGGTCCTCCTGTTCAGCGACGGTGTCGGAGCGGCGCCGCTTGTAGTTCCAGATGGGCGGGCTGAGCTCGAGGCTGCGGAGGGCGTCCACCAGCTCGACGTATCCGGGCCGTTCCCACATCTGCGGGAGGTCTTCGACGGCGAGGACCATGATGAATGAAGGAAGGGCCCGTGGGGTCCGGGAGTAGAATGTAACAGAGTGATGCAGGGTCGGGAGTAAAAGGCGAAGAGTGAAAAAATAAAGAGATAAAAGAATAAGTAGAAAGGCACCAAGGAGATGTCGTCAACTGTGCTCACGGCATAGCACCTTTAGGCACTCGTCTTGATCAGTGATGAATACTGTGAACTACTAATGACTTTTGGTCGCCCACTTCTGCCGTAGCGTTCAGCAAGCGGGATATATCACTCTCTCACACACGGACGCTGCGGTGAGTAGTACGGAGCAGTGTTAGTGGTATGGGGAAAACAAAACAAATCCGGGGAGAGAAAGGAAAAGGAACCACAGGCAAGCAAGCGGAGAAGAAAAAAAAGTAGGAACGACCCTTGGAAATACAAATCAGGTTCACTTGTCGGTGTGTTTCGTGGGTCTCCCCTTTGCACTTTGCACTAACAGGAGTGGCAACTGGAGGCTAACGGTGGTGAAGAAAAAAAATCCGTTAGGGTATAGCGGGCGGGAAGCGATGCGATTCAGTCATGTCTGACAGGGGAGGAGCCTCCGTTTTCTCCAGCCACAGGTTAGATCAGGACAGGTCCCGCACCGCCACAGGCACAGATGAGGCAGGCACAGGCAGGTGCAGGCGCAGGCGCAGGCACAGGCGCAGGCTGGCCCGGGGATCGCCGCGTCTCCCACGTGGCGGTAGGGAACCACGGGTGCAACCCCCCCCACTGTCTTCCCGATTGGCTAGCCTTAATCAGGTCTCCCACGCCCCAGGGCGCAAGGTAAATTTACCTCTGTGATTTACTGTCAACCTGTCTGTCTTCCGGACATCGTCATGAGCCAACATGACGTGATGCGTCAAACCTCAGGCTCCTCGTGATATCCAAGAATCTCTCACCCTTTTATTCTCTCATACCACTCAATCACTCTTACTCCCAGCAAAATCTGCTCATATCACAGCTCGTCCCACCCGCAAAACACATGACGGTGAACCTCCCCCTCCGGATCCGCCAACACCCTCGCCGTCGCACCTCCACCACCAGAAACCGACAGCTCTGCCAGTCCTCCGCCGCCCTCCGGATCCGCCCTCCTCGCCAGCCGCGTGCTCGAACCGCGTCTGCGTCGCCGCGGCTCTCCCCGGTGGCGCTTTCAGCGCCGCCTCCAGCTGCCGCACCTGCAGCCGGACGAGGGCCTCGTGCGCCGCGAACGACTCCCGCGTCGCCGCGTCCCGCGTGCTCATCCACTCGCGCCACAGCCATTCGCGCAGCGGCCCGTCGGATATGTCGTGCGAATGGTGTCGGTGCTGCCGCTGGAACGCCGGTAGCTGCGCGTTGAACAAGTCCATAGCATCGCTCAGCCGGTCGTGCAGCTGCTTCATCGCGACGCGCAGCGGCAGCCGGCAACTCGGCCCGAGACCCGCTTCCACCTCTCGATCGTAGGTTCCGTAGTTGTAGTCGTCTAAATTATTATTCTCCGTGCCGAAAGGCCGTGGCGGGATTCGTAACAGCATTGATATCTCGGTGCAGCGGGCAGCGACGGCGGTTCCCATGCACAAGGCGGGGAATCGTGACGCGGTACATTGTGAACCGGCGAGTTTCGCATCGGTAAGACGTAGGTATAAATCGCAGGCTCAGGCTCACTCCGGTAGCTCGGTGGCATTTGGTCGCCTTCACCATCCAGGTTTCTCATGCGACGTGCATTACGACTCTTTCTTCCAGCCATTGTTCGTTGGTGGTCAGTCAGGGGTGCCTGGTCTTGAGGGCGAAAGTAAAGCACGTTTACATGGAATGCAGGGCCGAAATTCAACTCATCCCTTGATGATCATCGTATTTATCTAAATCGCCTTTTGTTAGGTTTTCTACGCCGCCTACTTCATATGCTGAAGCAATCCACCCCCTCTGAAAATGGTTATGCGTTTGCTCTGGTCGGGAAAACCAACAGAGGACTCATCACACGGTTTTGCTTTGTTGTTACCAGGTGCTCCACATCTCAGCACTTCGGGCGGATGCGTTGATAAAAGACTCAAACATTGACTCACCACTTCTTTGTGGATTGTCATTGATTATTTGCCAATGTCAGGTATTGGAGTGGTGGTAAATCGTCAACAGATCCATTGGTACCCAGCGACTTGGCAGCCCATTCCTGGCAGTTATCATCTTCTACCAGGATCCATGGGACGTGTTGGAACATGCAGCCGAGGTAAAACAAACCCAAACATGCCCTTAATGTTCAAGTTTTCCTACAATAGGTATTCTCACGAAACAAAAAAAACATCAGAAACCATTCAATCACACCTGTCAACAAATCAATTACTCCTTCCGGTCACAAATCCCGCTACATTTGCATCTCGCAATCCGCAGCGCATCGTCACGTTTCCTACCCTAAAGGCGCGTCGGAGTCAATGCCGAGCTCGGCGTCACGTCACATCATCCTGCGCCCGGCGAGTGGGTCCTGAACCCAGCAATCTGCGCCCACCCTGATAACCTGGCTCCATCACATGCGCTTCACCTCATCGTCAGCTCTTGTTCCAGCACAAAGGATCCATCACGCCCGTTTGTTTCACTCAAATTATAAGTTCTGGGTTTCATTCATTCAACAATTGCTGTATTCCCTGGCCTTGCCTGCCTATCCTAGCCGTGTGGCCGGTAGCGTGGTATCAAAAGCAACCAAATCAAATCAAATGAGCTCTGGTGACCATCCGTAGAAGCTCTCATCCTGTAACATGCAAATTCCGTTTCCCCAGATGTAAATGCAAAATCAAAGCAAGGTTCATGATGCTGTGTGCCCTTGGGCCCTTTCTCCTTTCCCCGAATAGCCCCCCCTCCATCAACATTACCACCGTCGTTCAGGCTCTGTTTGGCGGACACTCCTGATAAATCTCCATCTTCATCAACTTCAGTCGATCCCTCATATCCTTAAGCTGACCCAGCCTGTCTTTTGGGGGGTTGTTCAATGCCGAAACTTCATAATGCAACATCTCGTACTTTTCGTACACCGTCTTGAACTTCTGTGCCTTTTGCACTAGTTCATCTGAAATCCTCGCGACTGCTGCCCGTTTCGGTGGTGGTGCCTTAACGTCCGACTGCACCTTGCGCTTCTTCGTCACCGGTGGGGCCAAAGGCACCTCATTCTCGAGGTCCGACGCGTTGGTGGGCGGAGAAGAAGCTAGGGGTGATGACTTCGTTGGCGAAGTGTTCTTGCTCTTGAGCGATGAAGAAGCCGTACCATTGCCGCGCGAGTTTTGGCTGGCGTCTGAGGGGCGGTGCTTTAGTCGTTGGGCTGGCAGTGGCTGCTTAGGCTTAATGCGCTTCGACAAAGGCGTTCCGGAGCTCGAGCTCGAGTCGTCGTCCTCGCGAGGTCGCTTTGTCGTCGGTTGCTTGATGGGCTCCCTTGGCACTGGGCGAGGCCTCGCAATCACTGTCTCCTTCGTCTTCGTAGCGGCAACAGGCTTCGGCTTCGGCTTCGGCTTGACAGCAGCGGGAGCGTCATCGCCCGACGAGTCTGAGTTTAATATGTACTCGCTGGAGAGGACTCGGCCTCCGGTGGCTTTGGTCGCTGCCAGCCGTCCCTTGGTGGGTGATGTTTTGGTGACAGCGGCCGCCTTCGACTTGTTGTTGCTGAAGAGTCGCTTGACCTGGGCTTCCTGCCCGCTGACCTTCTTGGTCTTGGCAGGTAGAGGGTTCGAGGCAGATCTCGACATGCTCTCCCCCCCGGACTTTGGCCGATCGCCGTCCAAAGACTCGGTGTCTCGGGACGACGCTGGGCTGCCGTCCGCCTTCTGGACCTTGATCTTGGGTGTGGGCTGGGAAGGACCCTTTGCCAGGTTGGCCTGCAGGCGACTCAAACATTTGCCCTTCCCTCGCTCGTCCTTGGGTAGCAACTTCTGCCACTCTGGTTCATTCGACGACAGTCTCTGCTTGTCGTATTGTCGGACCGCGTTATCAATCGCCTTCTGTCGCAGTTCCTGGGTATCATATTCGTAATTCCAAACGTCAAGCTCCTTCCAATAAGTCTTCTTCATTGCCCACTGCTTGGTATCCGCAAGGTTGTCCGCAACCTTCTCCAGTGTGGGTCTCAGGTCTTCCTCCTTGCCAGTCCACTTCATGGAGAGGTAGTCGAGAGGACGATCCTGCGCAGCAAGCTCGTGCACCAGGATGACTCTTTGCTCCTTGACTCGTTCGAAGTGTTGTTGCGAGGCGGAGAGGGTAGGTGTCGAGGTCGGCGAACCGAGCGAGATGTGGCCTGGGGACGCGGGAATCGATCGTGGAGTCGAGCTGTAGCCAGGCAGCAGCTTGGCCTTGGCCTTTGTAGCACCTCTTTTCGTCGGTAGTTTGCCCACGACGCGAGCCCTTTAACACCAATTGTCAGTACAGTGATACCAATGTGAGATGCAAGTGAGACCGACTTCTCCCGCCCGGCTGTGATGGCAGCCATCTCACTCTGAAGAGCCTCTCGGTCCGAGTCGAGTGCAGAAGACGTGCCGCTCTTGCTTGTCTTGACAGTCTTGGGCTTGACGTCCGCATCCCTATCTGCCTTGCTGGCGGAGACCTTGGCTGGGGTATTGTTCTTGGGCTTCTCGAAGAGTGATCCAGCATGTGGGAGCTTGTTGGCTATCTTGGTCGATTCGAAAGGTCTGGCGAGGTAGAGGTCATAGGGATACGAGTCGGCAGGAGGAGTAATGACGTGCGACTTGGAGCCGTAAATGAAGGTCTGGAGTGAGGCACAATGATCAGCAGTTGTTCGAGCAAGAAGCTAGTGTGATGCGGTGAATGCCACTCTCTAGGCTGGAAGCTGTAGGCACAAGCTCTTGAAGAGGTGATGGGAAGGGCCCGATAGGATTGGAAGGGTCAGACTTACTGGGTTGGCACCGAGCGCGAGCTGGAGCCCTTCGCCATTGGGGGCGCCATTCTGGACGAACTTGATCATGTCCTCTATGACATTGTCGCTGAGTGTCAGAGCGAAGGCCTGCGGTGGCAGGTTGGAGGCCTGGCCAGGCCTTCCCTCCAGCTGCCACCCGCTTTCGGGAACCTTGAGCGAGTTCATGCTGGAGGTTGACACGAGCCTAGATAGGCCGTGGGGAGGGAAATGACGCGGGTATGGAGCGGGTGTTGATCAGTAGAGTGCAGGACAATGCCAGAAGCAGTGTCGGACGGTTCAGCAGGTTGTGAGGTTTCTGCGTGCTGGTAAGATGACGAATCTCGAAAGTGATTCAAGTCGTCGGTGGAGGGAGATTTTTATAGGCGGTCGAGGAGTGAGGGCGTTGTCACATTGTCATCCAAGGCGAGCGGAAAGTGAGGCCGCTGTTTTGATGGCTGGTTGGCTGAATCGGGAACAGCTAAGGCAAACGAAGCCCGTCCAATAAAGGAGGACAAAAGAAGAGAGATCGGTGATGGTGATTCCCGGAACAATGAAGAACACAAAAACGAAGAACCATAAACGGCGCCTTTGAGAGAGACAGCTCTCTTGGAGGACAGGAGGAGAAGGAGAAGGAAAGTTGGAGAGCGGAGACAATGGGGGAACGGGTGCGGCAGCGGCGAGAGAAGAGAGGAGGGTGTACAAAAGGAAGGTACGGGTGGGAGTGGGATTGGGAGTACCAGTAGTCACCGCACTGCCAAACAAGGAAGCAGGCCGGGGGGGGGGGCCTAAAGACCCAGCACAACACACAGCACAGCACAGTAAGGTACAGTACGGGTTTGGTACAGCGCATGCGCAGCGCTGCGCAGCACCACACCAGACCGAGTACCAGCACAACCCAGACAAACACACCAGTTGCCAGCACTAGCGCCAGCAGAGGGGGGACACACCCGCCCCGGACGGCTAAGCCTGGAAGGCTTGAGGTACGGAGAGCGGTACACCGCGGGTGGTCATCCGGGGGTGGCGATACCTGTGCAGGTACATTGGCCTCAGCAAAAACCGGGCGAAGCCTACAGCGTCTACAGCGCTCGCGCAGGGCGGTCTCGGGCCCTCCGTAGGGCACTCGAGCGGCCAGCAGCACTGCCCACAGCGGACCACTGCACCGCCCTCACAGGGCACTAGGATTCCGGCTGGCCTTGTACCGGTTGACGTACCCCTCAACTGCGCTAGCACGCACCGGGGCCCGTGGCATCTGTGGTGCGCGTGGAGCGTGGTGGTGCGTGGGTGCGCGTGCGGGAGTCTGGAAGGGAGGTCCCCACCTAGGTCTCCCTCAGGTATCCGGAAGGGGCCGCGAGAGGGGCTATAGCGGACTATGGGGGTCCCCTCAGCGGCTTGGCGAGTGTGGGCGATACGGCACGGCTACCTGTGACTCGCTCGGCGGGTACTTATGGGTACGTACCTGGGAAGGCCCCACAATGACACAGCTGTGGTGCATGCATGCGAGGCGTTGTGCTAGTTTGAATAGCACCACCAAAGGGTTCCTCCCGTGCCGTTCACCGGCCTCTTTCTTGGTCGGTTGCAGCCTTTGTGCACGCCCTCGTCTTTGGTCACTGGAGAGATGGTGTTCGTCAACTTGTTGGGCGACAAAGCAACAAGGACAGCGGGTGGACTTGATTGAAAGGAAGCAATGTGAAGTTTTTTTTTTTTGTTACAACCCTTCACCCTGGCTTCTGTAATTACCCCTTGTTCCTGTCACCGTCCTCGGCCATAATTGGACGCCAGTCGAGAGCCCAGGGGACCGAAACGATATGACGGGCTGGATCCAGCGGGCAGGTTGAGCTACCTCCAGATTTAGCGACCTAGCGACGACGGCCGGGCCCATTCCCCATTACTATGTACCTCCTCCCATAGCAGCATTATCCATGGACGACATGGCCCATGAGCATCTGCCTTCGGCGAGACAAGAAGGGCCCAGAATGGAGTGGCCGGCGGATCTGTCTCCCGGAACGTAGTCTGGCTCTGGGGACCACAGTTGCCGTGGATGGGAAGGGAAGCATGCCGCTGCCTGTCTCCATTGTTCAGGCTAGGCCCGTGGTCGGTGGGTTGGGTACTGTATTCGTACAACAACAAGTCAACAACCAAGAGCTTTCTCTCCGCCTGACGGGATGCATTGCCATCCTTCCTTTTTCTTGATTTCACTGCTTCAGCTGGGCGACAAAGGACAAAATGATAGGCGCCCGAGCCAGGACCACACCGGGGAGATGAGACAGGTTGAGACGAGACGATGCTGCTGGCAAAAGCCTCGTCCCTCATCCCCATCCCTCAACCCTCTTGCGCCCTCTCTTTTGCCGCCCTTGGACGAACCCTTTCGCCTGGACTCCGTGCTTCGTACGTGGTAGTGAACCTGACGACGACGCTACACCGGAAAGCGAGGTTTGTCATGCCTGTAATTGAATAGCGTGTCCCGACACCCCAGCACCTAGCATCCAGACTCTAGCACCCCAGCGCCGCTTCCAGTCGGCCGGCAACGGACCCATTCTGCCCTTCCCACTGTGGAGCAACTGACGCTATTTGCAGGCCGACCCGACTCTTGGGCAATGGGGGAGTTGGGAACTGTATTTTTAAGCAGAGCCCATCTCCAATCTATTCATCATCACTGGGTGCCTTGCCAATCTAGGAAAGCAGGGCCAAGAGGCAGGGTGTGCCGGAGCTCAGAGCTGAGGCCAGGGAAGAACCCCAGGTGAGGCTCAGGAACAGGAACAGGAACATGGCCTACCAGCGACCGTGGACAGTACAATGCCACATGGCGGTCGAGTGACGAGGGAGGAGGAGCTTGACGGCCAGCGGGTGCCGACGGAAAATCGCAGGGAAGTTGGAACCTGGGCGGATGGACGCCTCTTCTCCACATCTCACATCCCACGTCCCGAGCCCAAAGGTGACTCGTCCTCACTCGGTCACTCCCGTAGGGCGGCAGCACTCCTCATAAGGCAATGTGCAGGCAGTCAGAGGGACAAGGGAGGCATCACAATAAGCGCTGGGCCATTGCCCGCCAACTGTCTGTTACAGGACCCCCTACAAAGGGTCCTCTTGTGCGACACATCAGAGGCCGTGCCGACACATGCCCAGGGTTCTGCGCCATGCGTTGCCATGTATTAGCAGAATCGTCGACAGCACGGTCATTGTCAGATCAGGATGGCTCACCATGCGACCACCGTGACGACGGTTCTCCCGATGGCCCGGTTTGATTGGAGAGTTCCCTCGCTCGGTGGCTCACCCATTTCTGTCCCGAGTCTTCATCCACTCCCAACACCCTAAACCGGGCACTGCTGCTTTTCCGCGGGAGCACAGGCTAAGTTGTGCTCTGTGCTTCAGCTGTTGGAAGAGGCGACTTGACTTCATGACCTGGCGGGCTTGAGGCGGCTGCAATATGATGGATTGGGGCACCCACCCCCTATGCATGGAGAGTAAACCAGAGTTATGCAACATGGAATTGTTATGTATACTAAGGCTCCATGTGTGTTACTTGGAGCTAAGGCCGCTCACCACCGGTCCATCTCTGCCATGCCGAACGCGTTTCATGGACAATTTACTTTCCACAATAAACGCACTTCACTACCGGACGAGAGCAAACCGAGGCTGGCTCTCCAAATCCACTGCAAGATACAAAGTTTGTTTTAGGGTTGTATAACCGAGTCTTCAGTCTCTGAGGCCTCACATCGTGATATACCTGTGTATTTATCTGCTGCATCCCTCCCCGAATCTCGCCTAACACCAAGTCCCTCGAACTGGCAGCCCTCGGTAGATGAATGAACCATCAAAGCCAGTTGATTGCAACGACTCGCTTGTTATGGGACACGATACACGAACTGCGCTCGCTATGGATCCATTCGATAACCTTCCTCCAGAACTCCGCATTGAGATTCTCCTCCACCAGGGCACTCTCGAACAGACCGTCGCGCTTAGTCATGCATCTCCTGCACTCTTTCGTCAGCGATGTGCATCCCAGGGGTCGATCATCCCGAGCTACGTGTGCCGGGACCTTGCAGACGGCCTTGTCCAGGACGCCGTGGCTGTTGTTCTGTTCCCGACGGCGGACAGTTACACAGTGGACAAGCAGGACCGAGCTGCGGTGATCGACGCTCATCTTAGCGCCTGGGCCGCAAGAGAGCTTCCCGATCCCTTTAAGAGAGCTTGTATCCCCACTATCCTCGCCCTGGAGGTCCTGGTCCGCCGATTGAAGCTTTACATTGAGGACTATCTCTCCAAGGCTACGAGTTGCCACCTCCCTCGTGCTTACCGTCAGCTCCCGGGCTGGGCGCACCGCGACTTTGTTTTCAGTATACCACAGAGAAAGCTCGCGACAGCAAAAGCTGTCAAGAAACTCAGCATTGACTCTTTGTATGACGACGAACGTCGGTCGATTTTCCAGGCATTTTTAAGGTATGAACTCCTCTGCAAGGTCTACAGTTTCGTGCGCCGCCCAGACCAAGAGCTGGGCGCGTGCAGGGTACATTGGAATGACGGCAGACATCGTCATGCTCAGCCTGTCCAAGCCCCCCATCAAGGTAGCAGTTCTGACCCTTTTTACGAGCCTCTTTACGAGGGCACGGTATACGATTGCTTGTGGCACTGGGATTGGGGGCTCTTAGCAAAATACGAAGGCAGGATCGCGCCCCCATGTGAAATACATCTGTTGGCGTGTGTGCGGGACTACGTTCTCACCATGTACGGTGCAATAGCGGCGGAGGATCTGGGGGCCACACTTCCAGCCTTAAGATCGACGATCCCCGAGTTTGAGCATGCGCCTGCGTTGGTGGATTGGGCCAAGGTCCCACGCGGACTTGGTTGGAGAGAGGACCTCATGATGCTCATGGCTAGCGCTGGGCTTGATCTCCTTACCAGCACACTCACATCGAGTTTGGCGGACCTGCGCATACTCATTAGCCTCCTCAGTGAAGAAACCAGACGTTGCAAGCCGCTGTCCGACATTGCCTGCCTCGGCGTGCTTCATGGTCCCACGTATTGTGCGTGTTGGTTCGGTCTTCACTTTACGCGGCTTTACTCCCAACGCGCGTGGCCGCTCTTCAGTGACGGCCGCTTCTATCCAGGACGTCGCACACTCCAACGAGCGATTCTGATTCAAGAGCTGTGGATCGAGTGGGACAGGAATATGAGGAATGCTGACCGTTCGCAAAGCGTTTGGAGGTGGGCGCCTGTCATTCTCTACGGGGCCCAAAGCTACAGGGCTCTGACGACGAGGATGGTACCGTTTTGGAGGAACAAGAACCTGTCTTATGGGAATTCGGGCAACGGTTCGCATCGGCCCCATGTAGCGAGGTAGCGAGGTAACGCCATAAGTTAAGGTTTGTGAAAGCAGGATAAGGCTTAATTTGAGTTGGCGTCCTTCCCAACAATTGCAAGGCATCTGGATCATGGATTCATAATTTGTAGGAGTATCGGCGTACTTCGTAATCTACGTTTCAACGTGGGGAATCAACCTCTTTGTGCCAGAGCAGCCCCGCTCCGGTTGGAACCATGGAACCTCTCATCCATCGTCTGTCGAGCCAGCGCTGTCGAAAAGTCGAAATGCATAAATGCCCAGCGTTCATGCTTGCATATTCGCTCTCTGAGGGCAGCCAAGGCATGACTTGCCGACGAGGCGCGACCAGCAGGCACAGCAACACTCGCACCAACCCTGATCTGGACAAGCCTGACAGCCCCGTGGCACAAATGAAACTGACGAATAGAACCTCCCGCTGCGTGGCGTGGGACAAAAGATGGAAGCCAGCGAGCAGCAATTGGAACAACGACAGCGGCAGAGCCAAACGACGACGTTCCGGGGGCCCTGAAATCCCGGCCAGGTTGTCTTCGCCGGGACAGTTGGGCCCTGGCCGCGGGAGGCCATTGACCCTTGTCGCGACAGACAGGCACATGGGGCGGATAGGATGGGGGGGGGTTGTGGAT